>JABTTQ020002459.1:0-304657 GCA_016081115.2 Rehmannia glutinosa
ATGGTAGAATTTTGCTTTGAATTTCATTGTAGAGTGGGGTTTTTGGAACTCCGACTAGTAAATTGTGACTCGGTGACACCAATTTCATCTCGGCCATTAGAAGAGTGAACTTGTTATTAATGTTGTCCTCTAGGCGAGCAATCTCGCCAGTGGTGATGCTTGAGCAACTCCATATTCGACTTGTGTGCGGTTTCCATCCGACCATGTACTCGCTTCATTCTCTCAATAAACATTGAAGTTATTCGCACTCCATACTCAAAGATCTTTGCAAATAGGGCCTAAAGCGGCCGGACCTTCTAAGCGCATAGCTTGATCTCACTTGTCAACCCATTCCCTTATAAGAACGTATAATCCTCTCTCAAATCGCCTTGAGGGTTGCATCCCGATTGTCCGGGCGTAGATCCGCAGATGCCTGGTAGCGTTCCATCTTCTCGATCTCTTCACGTATCTTATTGAAAGACGTAACTCGGCTGCTTGATTTTGACTTAAACCCGCCACGTTTTGCATCGGTTAAAGTCCATTGGCACAATCGATCTATAAGAATGACGAGCTATTCTTCCACGGTATACTCCTCTTTGATCTTTGGGCAGACTCTTTCTCCATGTTAAAGTATTCTACATTCAATGGGAACATGTCTTCAAAACTTCATTGCGGACAAACGATATCCTCAAGCTCCACTTTGGGGGTTTATCCTTGTGCTTCTCTGAAGACACAACTCTTTGTGCCTCAAATTGCGTGCGGCGTTACTTCCGCATTTATCGTAGCTGGAAGCCTATGAAAGAGTTGTTGGAGTCAGCATCTTTGCTGCTCGATTCATTTCCCCGCCTTGAGCGATTGAATGTGTTGCTTTTGATTGAGCCTCACCGTCTTAATGTACTTTGGTCTCAGCTGGGTTTTTCCATTTGAGTTACTCCCGGTCCTCGGTGCCCTCATTAGCATCATCGAATTTGATGTGGCCTTAGAAGATGGCTCAAACCAAAAATAGAATCTCATGGGAGCCGTCTTTATCACCCATAGCTCGAGATTTAAGAATATCCTCACCTTGTCCATTGAAGAATCTTGAGGATGGGTGGACTAGGTTCATCCCGGATCCCGAAATGATGTGTCAATATGTTCTTGGGAATCATGAAGTGCGCCGATTTCTTCTACAACAAAGACCTTCGATTTGAGGAATGTTCTATTGCTTCGGCTCTTTACCTAGGAAGTCTCAACCTCCTTAGGGTTTTCTTTACCCCCAGCAGTCTCAACGTGTGGGGCCTTTTCTAAATCCCTTCGACAGACTCATTTGTCTCAGGGTCTTTGACGTTGGCATCCTTTGAAGTCTCAACTCCTTGAGTTTGCACTTTCATGGCCCAGTGTCTCAAATCCCGGGCCTCTCCATCCTTTGCCTTAGCTGCAATAAGCGGCTTCATCGGCCTGCCTGATAGAGAAATCTCGGTTGAGACAAACTCAACTGTCCAACTTGTTAATTCCACTGCTCCTCGTGATATTCTCTCCTTCGCCTCTTAACTTATTTTTTGTCTCCACAAAGATCCTCCGACCATCTTGTGGTGGAGAGATTTCCCCCTCGGTGGCGCTCCCCGAGTGAACAACGATGGGATGACTCTGTTCCTGAGACACGACTGTAGTGTCCTTTGAGTGATCAGCCGTATGGGCAGGTGTTTCAACACCTTCTTTAGGGTTAGGCTTGGCTTGGGTGCCTATACTCCCAGCTTAATCGCCATGTCCCTTAGAGCCATCAGTAGAGTGCACGGGGGACGTGGTCGCTGCAATAACGGTTGCAATCTCCTACGCCACTCCCAAAGGATCAATCTGAGGAAGAGTACTTCAGGTACCTATCAAATTCTTGGAAATAGATTGGTTTCTTGGTTCAGCAAGAAACAAAATTCAATAGCTACATCTACAGCTGAAGCAAAGTACATAGCTGCGGACAACTGTTATGCCCAAGTTCTCTGGATGAGACAACAGCTGAGAGACTATTATATAGAAGAAAGAGAAATTCCAATTATGTGTGATAACACAAGTGCTATTTCAATTACTCAGAATCTAGTATTGCACTCAAGAATCAAGTATATTGATGTCAGATGTCATTTTATAAGAGATCATGTTGAAAATAAAGACATCACTTTGGAATACATCTCAATAGATAAGCAATTAGCTGATATATTCACTAAGCCTCTATGTGAATCAAGATTTGAAGAGTTTAAGAATGAGCTGGGATTAATTGAGCTAAGTTGGGAGACTCAGAAGACTCAATCAGTAGAGACCAACAAGGGAGAAATGAAAATTACCAAGTTTCATTTTCCAGCAAAGTGAAACAGCCAAGATGAGTAATAGTTAGCTGACAGCTGAGTGATTTTATGTGAGGAGAGAAGCAGAGTTGAGTCACTTTTGGATGATAGCTGAGCTATTTATGAGCTAAGTGACAAAACGCAGTCGTTTTCTAAGAGCGGGAATGTTTTGGACATTACGTCAGTGTAATTATGGTGTCAGTACAAAAGCTGCACACGTTTAGCCTATGATTGGATATAAATGCTGTTGCATTTAATGCAGGGAAATTAATGCGGTTTCAAAGGTTGAATCCTGACCGTTAATTTTGATAAAGTTTTTCAAATTCCAAAAACCGTCCTTTCATGTCCCATATAAACCAAAACCTCCTTTATCTCTCCTCACAACACTCTCGTCTTCAGCAAGCAAAAACAAGTTTTCTCTCTGCAAAGTTCTAAAAACCCTAGTTCTTCAAGCAAGATTTTTCGTTTAATCTACCAGTTATTTTTCAAGGAAATGGATGCCTCATATGACTTCGTTAAAATGTCCGAGAAGATCCATTATGGATCGACGATGAGACCGAGGGTATGTTGAAAAAGAGAGCTGATAAGGCCCCTGGTTAAGAAGATCGGCCCGAGAAGATAGTGACGCGTCGATTTGAAGGGCTTACGATGGAGTTCTCTCATACTTATTCTAAAAAGTAGCCATGTTCTATGTGAATGAGAGGTTCACAATGGCGAGATTCGATCATCATCCCGCAGCCAAGGCCATAAAAATCACGATGCGGACCTTGCTAAACCGCAACTTTGCCTTGAGGAGGGATTGAAGGAAATAAGCGAGAAATACATCAACTTAGCCGCCGCTTGGAAAGAGATTGCCAAGCCTCGAGTCGATTCTTGAAGGCTGTTTACACAACCAAGAAGTCCCTGATCAAAGAAGATTACCATAAGTTGATGGACATCATGTCCATATGCATTGACATGAAGTTCGACAGCTTTAATCAGCTGTCTCAAACTAAACTGATGGTGATGTCTGTGATCATAGAGGAGAAAAAGATCAACTGGGCTGAGTTTATTTTTAGCCGCATATGCCAGAATGTGATTAACAAGACTATTAAGGAGGATGGTATTTTTGGAGGCTCGTTGGGATACGGCCTAGTGATTGGCCATCTTATGGAGGTTAAGGGGATTGGTTTGAGACATGGAAAGCCTTTCCATGTCCACATGAAGATGTTCAAGGAAAATCTTTCTGGCGCTCAGAGGCAAGCGCATGCATGCAAAGCTGACACCAGAAAAGGTGAATTAGCTTATACAGTATCGGAAGACACGCGTTGAAAGCGCCCAACTTCTTCTCCTAAGCCGACTCAAAAGAAGAGAGCTGCCACAACTAAGAAAGCTCCGCCCCTGCAGCCGCCCCAAGAAAGCACCCGCCCAAGCAGCCCAAGCCCAAAAGCTCCCCGCCCTACAGCCAAGCCTAAGTCGCACTCCGCCCATGCAATGAGATCGAGAAGGAACTATTTGTACCTTATCCAATCATGAAGAAGCGGATCGTAGTGACGCTGAAAGGTAGCTGCGTCGAAGAAGCACAATCGAGAAAAAGGCTTTCATATTTGATGAGCACGAAAATGTGGAGCCGAAATTCCTCTGGTTCCAACCAAAAGAAGAAGGTTGTTCAAGAAGTCTGAGTCGAGAAGCTTGAGTTGGAGTCCAACACTCACCGCACGAGGAGAAGACTCCGAAAGTTAAGAAGAGTAGTCGAAGGAAATTACTTTGGTGGTGATGTAGTCACCATGGAGGAGAAGAATGCCGATATGATCAAATTTGTTGAAGACCCTTGTTCGAGAGACAAAGTGAGGAACATGGAACTAAGACAACTGAGCACATTTAAGAAACAATTGTTCACCCCCCAAAAAAAAATATGCAAGAGAACCACGAGGAGGAACATGCTCCGCTCGCTACTATTCGGGGAAGAGATGATGATGATGATGATGATGATGATGTAGTGATGTTATCTCCAGTCTATCCCGATATCCAGGAGATATTGAGGAATGGAGGAGATGGAAGCTAAGTTACTCAAGATATCGGTTTGAGCTCGAATTTATTGAAGAAGAAGAGGAGCTCTTGAGTTTCTTGGGTGACATAGCTATTAGCTCGCCTCTTGATCCCGACAGATGACCATCCTTTATCAAAGGAAGGATGAAGAGAAGCAAAGAGCCATGGAGAAGGCCAAAGCCATAAATGAATCAAAGAGGCCTCATTCATGTGCCTTTACTGATGCACCTGAGCATGCCCAGGAATCAGCTGTTAGCAGCGATAGTGGCATAGAGGAGATCGACCCTGCTGTGGCAGTAGAGAAAGTTGAGTTCCAACAAGCAATAAGAGAATCAAAAGAGATGCACGAGCAGCGAATGCAAGAGGGTCTAAGAGAGTCTTCTCAAATCTCTTCTGTCCCTGATGTTATGGATGTGGTGCGAACCATTGCTGTCAACATTTCTGCCACCACAACTCCAGTGCACTCAGAAGATAACACTAGGAAAATTGGCGATGAAGCTAAGGATGGTGAACAAGCGGGCACCTTAGCTAAGCCAAATCCTGCAGAAGGTGTTGAGACACCTGCCCACACGACTGATCACTCAAAAGGAATAACAACCGAGTCTTAGGTGTTGAGTAACCCCACCACTCATGACTCAGCTAGTGCGCCAGCTGAGGGGAAAACTCTCACCACCACAGCTAGGTTGGAGGATGTTGTGGGAGACCAATCAACTATAAGGTTTGGAGGCAAAGGAGAGAACCTACATGTTCAACAGAGTGAAGTTAACGACGCTCGGATGGTTGGATCGTCTCGATTGAGACTTCAACTATACTGCGCAGCCAATGACGCCTCAAGATGCAACTAAGGCAATGATGGAAGAGAGGCCATGGGAGTTGAGACTCCTGGCCCCGAAAGTGTAATCCTAGGAGTTGAGACTCGAAGGATGTCATTGAAGACCCCCCAAAGAAGCTCCGTCTGTTTGAAAGGATAATCGTAGAAGACCCCTTTGCGGTTGAGACCGCATACTGAGGGGATGTACAAAGCCTATCGCCAGCCTCAATCCGTATTGAGGGTAACGAAGGCCTAGAGGAGGTTGAGACTTCCTAGGTAAGAAGGTTGTTGAGAATGAGCCCGCTCCTCATGTAGAGGGCGATGAAGAAGAATAGATCAACGCCCTTCATGATTCCCAAGAGAACATAGATATCGAATTCTTGGAATCGACAATGAAGCCGAGTCCACGTCCCGTTGATACATCAAACAGGACACGGTGATGAGGATGCTCAGGCCACACGGCACCAAGTCAGTGACAAAGCTGTTCGATGAAATTTGTATTGGTTGATGAGCCACCTCCAATGGCACCATCACACTCCGATGAAGCTGATAAGTCAACCAAGGAACATGCAACTCAAAAAAAGCCACAATCGATGCCGAGGAAGTTGTTAAGACAACGAGGATCACCACCAAAAAGTTAACACAATCGCTCAAGATGCTGACGATGTTGAAACAGTTGAGGCATATAGAGCTAAAGAAATATTGAAATAAAAGGAAAAGGCTCCACAAACTCAAGATGTGTAGATACCTATCTTCCCGAAGATCTTTTCGCGAGAATATTTTCCGTTCAAGCGCAAATTCCTTTCAAGCCAAATCAATCGTGGAACGAGGATACAATGTCCAAGTACCCTAGAAGAACTCCGAGCTCCAGGTGAAACTGTAATTTGTGCCTATAGGGTTCGATTTTGATGCTGTATGGCCAGAAGATCAGTCGGCCAAGATAGCTAACTTCGTGAAAGCCTTTAAAGCCATATGTGCTGAGATAGAGAAGGTGGAGCATGTCTTTGCATCTTTGGACCAGAGGCTTGATAATAGAGATGCCACCATCACCGGAGATATCAGAGGGACAATACTGCATATTCGTGAATGGGTTGGAAAAGTGAAGGCTTTGAGGCGTGAGCAGGTCACCTACTTCAAGTCCTTATTTGCAAAGATGGTGATTTGGAGCACCGACAACCTCAAGTTCCAGCAGAGGCAAGAGAATGAAGCAGAGTCAACCCCCAGTGACCCAGCTGAGATGGAACAAGTGGCAAAATTGAAAGAGGCCCGTGAGAAAGCTGCTGATATGTGTAAATATACATGCATTTAAGGTCTTAAAATGATACATATTTGATGAATTTGCATGTACATAGTGTATTTTACTTGGTTTCTTTAGAAGGGAATGATACTGCATATTCTTGTAAATTTTTATAGGAAACGGAACTTAAACGTCAAGATATCAGTTAGAAGACCAGGACAAGATTGAAGATTGCGAAGAAGAAGATCGAAGAAATAAAAAATGGACAAAAACCACTCACACGGTCGCCCGTGTAAGGCTCACGCGACTGTGTGAGAAGAAACCGTGTGCTTTTTACACGTTCGTGCAACTTGATTTTAAGAGACATGTTACATGACCCGACCATGTGAAGATGACGCGACCGTGTAAAGTATTTGGATGAAAAAACAGAGATGAAAACAAGCTACATGGCCAGGACCGTGTGAATTGCAAATGGCCCGTGCGATGTGTTTTGTCGATTTTTGTGTCCTTTTTCCTCGTAACTCTACAAGTGATCTCTCAAAGCACCTATATAAAAGGACCAAGGCTTGCACGAATTGTCATGATTCAATCATTGAAATCATTGAAAGAAGTCATTACATCACAAATACGCTACAATACACTAAGGTTACACAAATCAAAGGTCTTCTGATAGAGGAGGGCCAAGCTACGAAGAGCACCACAAGGCCTTTCGCATCTACGAAAGCACAAGAGTTTTGAAGGCTTGGAGAGAGGATCCATCCTGACAAGAAGTGGTTTTCTTTCTTAGTTTATATCTCTTGTTTGAACTTAAACAATGTCAAACTATTTGATTTTAACTTTATCTATGAATTTGTTATCAAATATGTTAGGCTAATCTTTCTGATCCTAGGGTATAATCAAATTTGTGGATTCATGTTAAATCTTTATTGATTGTTTTCTTAATTTATTTATGTGTTCTATTATATGAATTCGAATGCTTATTTCTTGTCGATTATCTGATCAATAATTTGCATGTCATATTTGTTAGTCCATAATCCGGGGGTGAGTTCTAACAAATGAAAATCGGGTTCAGTCTATGGGGAGTACTTCAATTCAAAGATCTTTTGGGAGTGAATAATAGTTGTAATGCATCGAGAGACTACAATTGTTATTAATCTAATGTTTATGCGCCACCCAGGAGGGGGAATAAACTAATTTAGCAATTGAACCTATAGAAACACATGAATTGGTTTTGATAAAAATTGATTGGATTTAATATAGAAGAAGCATGTTGAGATTATGTGCCCAGTGTTGCTTTCATATTTTTTGAAAATACTTGTGGAGTTCGGGTTTTTATAAATTTACATATTTTATTTTTACTTGTTTATATTAGATTATAATTTCTTGATTTTCAGTTGCTTCAATAAAATCAGAATATGATGTTATTATAGCCAACGTGTTTCATATTCAGTCCCTGGGGAATATGACCTTTCTTGCCATTATTCTATAAACTACGTTGTACACTTGCAGTATAGTGAAAAGATATTCGTGAACAAATGCCTCTTCAAAGTTTGTTTTGGTTGATGGCCTACCCCCATTGGTGTTATCACCATCCCGTGATGCACCATCCCGTGATGTTGCTAAGGCTAATGAGGCCACGACAACTCAAAAAGAAGTAAATACTGTAGCCAACGAAGTAGTTAAGATAGTTGAGGCCCAGTCAGCTCAGTAGGCTCCCACAACTATGTCTGCCGAGGAAGCTCACACGCCGAGGCACCTAGAGTTAGGCCGTGAACCGAGGAAGGGCTCCTGAAGGAGGAGTGGGACCCTCCTCAATATCTATTGGACTATATGATGATGTGTTTCCATACGTTGATAAAGTTCTACTGGAAAGTGCCAATTACACAGATCAATCCAAAAGAATTCTAGGCTCCGGACAATTTGAGGGTGGTTCCATTTGGATTCGACTTTGATTCTGTGCTACCAGAAGATCAGTCACTTGATGCAGCTGAATTTAGAAAAGCCTTCAATGCCATGTGTGCTGAGGTGGAGGCAATGGAGAAAAGCTATGCTGCACTCAACTAAAGGATTCATAAACACGATGCTATGATTTCAAGAGATATCCGAGGAGCAGTTCTAAGAATTCGAGAATGGACCATGCAGACAAAGGCACTTCGAATAGAGCAAGTGATCTACTTGAAGTCACTCTTCGCAAAATTGGTGATTTAGTGTGGTGAGCAAGCTTAAATCATAGGAAGTGCCCTCAACATAGATATCCCGAATAGCAATAGGTTCAGTATTTTTATAATAGTTTAAGTGGCAACACGAGAACTATTATAGATTTTGAATCTAGAGGTGCACTGCTAAGGAAATATCCAGATGAGGCACTAGAATTGTTAGAGGAGATGGCAAACAATAGTTACCAGTGGCCATCTGAGAGCTCCAACTTCTGACGTGTGGCAGAGGTTCAGGATGAGAAAGTTTCCATGCTCACAGAATAAGTATCCATGCTGAATACAAAACTGGATACGATGCATCAAGTGGCTCCTAAAGATCCTGCGGTTGTTGAAGAAGAAGCTAACTTTGTGGGACAACAAAGGAACTTCAAAAACGTTTTCATATGCAAATACAAAAACGATGAAGCCAACTATAGAAATAATCAGACACCCAATACTATCATTGGGGGCTGTGAGAATATGAGAACTTTTCATATGCAAATACAAAAATATTTTGCAGCCACCTCCGGGATTTAATGTGGGTAATCAAGGCAAAGTGGAGTCAAATGACAAGAAAGCATCTATGGAGGAGATGTTATCCTCGTTTATTGAAGAAAAATTGCTAGACTAAATAAAGATGAAGCGAAGATAGACAAGATTGAGGAACAAGTCACTCAGTTGAACACAAATGTAAATATAAGACTAAAATCTTTGGAAACACAAGTAGTCCAGATTGCTACTACAGTGGGAGGCCAACATCAAAAGTGCAAATTCCCAAGCGATACATAACTTAATCCGAGGAACAATTGTCTAATGGATGGTACAGAACATGAGGGCTCAAATATTTCAACCGACATAGTTCGACAAGTGAAGCTAGAAACCTAAAGTCTGGTTGAAGACGTAAAACTTAGCGCTTTATGAGTGGCAACCCAAATTATTTCTTATTTTCGTTTGTTTGTAATTTTATTTTGATTGCCTTCATTTAATTTGATTTTAATTCATTTTTTTTTAATTTTAGTATTAACTTAATTTTTAGTTATGTTTGTTCTTCTAAGTTGTTGTGTAGGAGGCATCACGACAAACTTCGGGTTTTATAGAAAAATAAAGGAAAAATCACGTCACACAACCATGTGTACATCCCACACCGGCCCGTACGACCACAAAACAGAAACCAGTCACACGGCCAGGCCGTGTGGCATTCACATGGGCATGTGAACCAAGGCATCAACAAAATAGAGAGAAGCCCGGGCCTACACGGCCCGACCGTGTAACTTGCACACGGGCTGTGTGAATCGTCTAGACGGATTTCTACCTCTTTTTTTAACTTCAAACACTCAAATCTATCCCACTTTCTCCTTCCCAAACCCTAACACTCGAAATTTCTCTCTCAAATACCCAAACCCATCTCCAAATCTCTTCAAATTTCACTTCAAATCTTACACCAAAAACACATCGGGCTCAATGGGAGGTGCTCTATTTCTGACCATGGATTAATACAAGGTATCTCGATGAACCTACTCTCACTAATTTGGGTTTGTTGGAGGATTTTTGTGCTTTGTGTGGGCGTATAGATTGGCATGAATTATTGAATGGACATTGGACTACGTATGTGATTTATACGTTATAATTCTTGAGTAGTTTGGAATTAGTAGTCCGGAAATGCAATTTTATGAGGATTAGATTTTGTTTAGTCAATGAGCCGAGGGAGTTATCGATTGATGATTCGAATGCAATTTATTGAACTCTACGGCTTAAGGGTTGAGAAACATGAATTCGATAAAGATAAATTTTGGAGGGAGATAACGGGAAAATAAATTTATACATCGGGTACCTCGAAGGCATTTATCATTCGAAACCCCGTTTTTTGCTATGTACAATGTACTTTAGCGTAAATGGTGTTCGCGAGGAATATAGCAAAGGGCCTTACGGGTAGCGAATTATTTATTCTTTGGTATATGGCTTCAGGGACGGAGGTTGTGCCAATAACCGAGGCGATGATAGCACAGCAATCTGGTAGAGTGAGGAATCAAAAAGGGGGAATTTGCATTGGTGGAATTATTACTCCTATAGTCGAGCACTTTAATGTGAGCTTTAAGGGGTATACGGAAGCCGATGGAGGGAATTGATTGATATGACTGTTTTATCCGCCATGAGATGATCCAATTTGATGGGTGTGATTATTGGTTGAATCATACGGATAGAACTAGAGTTAGGCTTCCAAACCCGGATGTTATTTCCGTTAGGAATAGGAGTAATTGGTTGATGAGAGGTGATCGGGTGGAATCTTGCTCAAGAGGAGCAAGACTAGCCTATGTAGGGAATGGATATGTTGAAATCCTCTAGACAAGGGGTAACCGGCAATGGAACATGAGTGATAGGTTTGAAAGGGTGGAAGCTAATGTGGCCAAATTAATAGATTATACTTATCGATTGGACGGCGACGATCGATGAGTATCATACTCGAGTTTTTACAGAGGTTTAACGCTATCACTCAACAAAAGTAGTAGTACATGTACGAGATGATGTCTCATCCGGATTAGTGCCACATCTCATAGGGCCACTACCCTCCACCACCACGGTGAGTTTGTAAGCACTTTTACGCATTCCTCTTTCTTTTGATAGTTTCCTTATATGTTCGGGATGAAGCATATTTTAAGTTTGGGGATTGTCAAGAATGCGTAAATTAGATCTTTGTTGCATTTTGCATTGCATATAAAGAAATTGCATAATAATTTTCAAAAAAAAATATATATTTGATTTTTTGTTTTTATTTTAGCATATTTATAGCTTTAGCACCTTTAATTGCTTTCGTGCGATTTAGGATAAAAAATTCAAAAAAGTACATAAAGCGTCCATTTTACTATGAGCATTTGATTTTATGAGATGAAATATTTGTGTGAATAATGTGATGAATTGTTGGGGAGATGTCTTTGGCTTGTTTGGCATTGAATGAGAAAATTGAGCATTTGAGCATGTTGCGAAAAATAAGTTTGTGAGCTTTTGTGCCTATAACTGCTTTTATCTTATGCAGTCTTATTTTTTCTTGAGTGTGTCATTCATGATTGTTAGAACTCTAGAACTTACTTTGGTATCTTCATTGAAGCCATGTGTGTGTGAAATTTTTTAAAATGATTTAAGGACATCTTTGTTTAGCCTACTTAGTCTAAAAAGCCTACCTACGAACTCATTATTCCCTAGTTAGCCACTTTGAGCCTTAACATTTTATTGTTAGCCACATTTTTATCTTTAAAACTGAAAGATGATTTTTACCCCTAAAATTACTTGAGCTTATAGAATATGAATAGTTTGGGGGAGATGTGGCGAAAATTGTGAGAAAGAGAGAAAGTTGGCAAAGGAATGAGGGATGAGCAGTGCTTAGGTAAATGAAACAATAATGAAGCTCAAAAAAGAAAGAAAAATCTCTGAAAAAGAAAGAGATCGAGCAAAAAAAAGAAAGAAAGAAAAATTCTGGAAATTTTGAGAAATTGAGAGCTTAAGGCAAAAAGGCCTAAGAAAAGGAAAATTGGCAAAAAGGTCCAAGAATGAAAGAGATGAAAAAAAAAGGGTGGAGTTGAGTTTAAAAGAAAACATATTGAAAAAACGAGTTTTATGATAAAATTGGGTTGGTGAATTGCAAGTCGTGTGCTTAAATTCTATTTGATCAAGTCAAGTCACTTAATCAAAATTTTCCCTATCCTTACCAAAGAGCCTATGTTATAACCAAATGAAAAGTCCGTTTTGATTCTTAAATTATGCACACTAAAGTTGTAGAGATGTTAGACGATTTCCAAGCCTATGGTAGTTTTACATTCATTGAATTGATGTTGAGCGCATACACTTCTCATACACTTTGAGAGTTGAGTGATACACTACTTCTTATGTGTCGCGATGTCTAGTACCGAAAAGAGTATTGATTATGCCGAACTTGTGATTGATGACTTCTTGATAATGAATTACATAGTTTACTTGAATATGGAGTCAAATGAGAGTGAATGTTTATAATGTTCTTGTGTGTTCTTTGTACCCCCTTGAGATTATTTTTCTAAAGTTTGCTCGAGGACGAGCAATGGTTTAAGTTTGGGGATTTTGACATGTGCAAAATATATGTGCATTTAAGGGCATAAAATGATACATATTTGATGCATTTGCATGTCTATTTAGTGTATTTTACTTGGTTTACATAGAAGGACATGATCTGCGTATTCTTGTAATTTTTATAGGAAAAGAGCTTAAACGTCAAGATATCGGTTAGAAGGCCGCACAAGATTGAAGAGTGCAAAGAGAAGATTGAAGAATGAAGAAAAACGACAAAAACCACTCTCACGGTCGGTGTGTGAGGCTCACACGACCGTGTGAGATGAAACCCTGTGATGTTTACATGTTTGTGCGACTTGATTTTTAGAGAGACATTTTACGACCCGACCGTGTGAAGATGACACGACCGTATGAAGTGTTTAGGTGAAAAATAGAGACAAAAACATGTTACACATCCAGACCGTGTGAATTGCACACGGGCCGTGCGATGTGTTTTTGTCTGATTTTTGTGTCCTTTTCCCGTCAGAACTCTAAAGGGGATCTCTAAAAGCCCCTTTATAAAGGGACCAAGGCTTGCGCGAATTGTCATGATTGAAAAAATTGAAATCATTAAAAGAAGTCATTACATCACAAAATACACTACAATACACTAGGATTACACAAATCAAAGGTCTTCTGAGAGAGGGGGGCTAATCTACGAAGAGCGCCACAAGTTTTTTCGCATCTACGGAAGCACAAGAGTTTCGAAGGCTTGGAGGGAGGATCCATCCTGACAAGAAGGGGTTTTCTTTCTTATATTAGATCTCTTGTTTGTACTTAAACGATGTCAAACTATTTGATTTCAACTTTGTCTATGAATGTGTTATCAAATATGTTAGGCTAATCTTTCTGATCCTAGGGCATATGAAAATTGTGGATTAATGTTAAATCTTAATTGATTGTTTTCTTAATTTATTTATGTGTTCTATTATATGAATTCGAATGCTTATTCCTTGGCGATTATCTGATCAATAATTTCCATGTCATATTTGTTAGTCCATAATCCTGGAGGTAAGTTCTAACAAATCAAAATCGGGTTTAGACATAAACAGGGTGATGCATCGGGAGACTACAAATATTTATGGGGAGTACTTCAATTCAAAGATCGTTTGGGAGTTAATAATAGTTGTAATGCATCGAGAGACTATAATTGTTATTAATCTAGTGTTTATACGCCAACCGGGAGGGGGAATAAACTAATTTAGGAATTGAACCCACAGAAACACATGAATTGGTTTTGATAAGCATTGATTGGATTTAATATTGAAGAAGCATATTGAGATTACATGTCTTGGTTTCTTTCACATTTGTTCAAAAGACTTGTGAAGTTCGGGTCTTATAAATTTATTTATTTTATTTTTACTCATTTAGATTAGATAGTAAATTCTTGATTTTCGGTCGCTTCAATAAAATTGGAATGCGATGTTATTATAGACTAAGTGTTCGTATTCAATCCTCGAGGAACAACCTTGCTTGCCATCATTCTATAAACTATGATGTACACTTTCAAGTATAGAAAAGATATTCGCGAACAAGCGGCTCTTCAAAATTTGTTTTGGTTGATGGCCCCCCCATTGGTGTCATCACCGGCCCGTGATGTTGCTAAGGCGCATCGAGGCCACAACAACTCAAAAGGAAGTAAACTTGGATCCAACGCAGCTCATAAGACATTTGAGGCCCGATCGGCCAAGATGGCTCCCACAACGTATGTCACGCCGAGAAAACTCACACGCAGTTGAGGCACCTAGAGTGAGAAGCCGGGAAGCGAGGAAAGGGTTCCCAAAGGAGGAGTGGGACCCTCCTCAATACCTATTAATTTGTATGATTATGTGTTTCCATAAGTCTATGAAGTTAGTTAGAAACAAAATCTGTGAAGAATGTGCCAATTACACAATTGATATTAATCCAAAAGAATTCTAGGCTCCGGACAATTTGAGGGTGGTTCCCTTTGGATTTGAATTTGATTCTGTGCTACCAAAAGATCAGTCACCTAAGGCAGCTGACTTCAGAAAAGCCTTCAAGGCCATGTGTGCTGAGATGGAGGCAATGGAGAAAAGCTACGCTGCACTCAACCAAAGGATTGATAACCACGATGCTATGATTTAGTAGATATTTGAGGAGCAGTTCTAAGAATTCGAGAAAGGACCATGCAGACGAAGGCACTTCGAAGAGAGCAACTGATCTACTTTAAATCACTCTTCGCAAAATTGGTTATTTGGTTTGGTGAGCAAGGTTAACTCATGGGATAGGTTCAGAGAATTACTGAGGAATTGCTCTCAGCATGGATATCCCAATTACCAACTGGTTCAGTATTTTTATAATGGTTTAAGTGGAAACACAAGAACTATTATAGATGCTGCATCCGGAGGTGCACTGCTAGGAAATATCCAAAAGAGGCACGAGAATTGTTCGAGAAGATGGCAAACAATAGTTACCAGTGGCCACCCGAGAGCTCCAATATCCGACGTGTGGCAGAGGTTCAGGATGAGAAAGTTGCCATGCTCACAGAACAAGTATCCGTGCTGAATATGAAACTGGATGAGATGCAGCAAGTGGCTCCTAGAGATCCTGCGGTTGTTGAAGAAGAAGCTAACTTTGTGGGACAACAAAAGAACTTCAACAACAACTATAGAAATAATTAGACACACAATTCATATCATTTGGGGTTTGCGAAAATATGAGAACTTTTCATATGCAAATACAAAAACATTTTGCACTACCTTAGGGATTTAATGTGGGTAGTCAAGGCAGACCGAGTCAAATGACAAGAAAGTATCTTTAAAGGAGATGCTATCCCCGTTTATCGGAGAAACTAGGGCTAGACTGAATAAAGATGAAGCAAAAATAGGCAAGATTTAGAACAAGTCACTCGGTTGAACACAAACGTAAATGCGAGACTAAAATCTTTGGAAACACAAGTAGTCCAGGTTGCTACTACAGTGGGAGGCCAACATCAAAAGGGCAAATTTCCAAGCGATACTGAACTTAATCCGATGGAACAGTGCAACACCATTCGTCTGATGGATGGTACAAAATATGAGGGCTCAAAGATTTCAACAGACATAGTTTAGTGACAATGAAGCTAGAAATCTCAAGTCTGGTTGAAGACGTAAAACTTAGCGCATTATGGTAGGCAACCCAAATTATTTCTTATTTTCGTTTACTTGTAATTTTGTTTTGACCGCCTTCGTTTAATTTGATTTTAATTCATTTTTTTATTTTATTGTTAACTTAATTTTTAGTTTTGTTTTTTTTTGTGAGTTGTTGTGTAGGAGGCATCACGACAAACTTCGGGTTTTATGGAAAAAAATGGAAAAATCACGTCACACGACCGTGTGAACATCCCACACGGGCCGCGTGACCCCAAAATAGAAACTAATCACACAGCCAGGCCGTGTGACATTCACACGGACGTATGAACCAAGGCATCAGCAAAACAGAGAGCACCCCAGGGCTACACGGCCCGTCCATGTAACTTGCACACGGGCTGTGTGAAACGTCCAGACGGATTTCTGCCTCTTTTTAACTGCAAACACTCAAATCTATCCCACTTTCTCCTTCCCAAGCCCTAACACTCAAAATTTCTCCTCAAATACCCAAACCCATCTCCAAATCTCTTCAAATTTCACTTCAAATTTTAAACCAAAAACACAAATTCTTCTTCCTCTCAAGAAACCCATCACGAAGTTCTTCCAATTTCTCAACTTTCACAAGTTCTCCTTCAAGTTTGGGGATTCTTAATCTTCAAATTTTAGA
The DNA here is from genome assembly GCA_016081115.2 of Rehmannia glutinosa. NCBI lineage: Eukaryota > Viridiplantae > Streptophyta > Magnoliopsida > Lamiales > Orobanchaceae > Rehmannia > Rehmannia glutinosa. The sequence continues at coordinate 16,393 of JABTTQ020002459.1, forward strand.
TTTTATAAACTTCAAAAACTTGATATCTATGGCTTCTAGAGGGGGAGAAAGAAGAACTATGAGGAATACAAGGAGGAGAAAGGAGCCAACGCGGAGCCCGAACTCAAACCGATGTACGAGGTAAATCAATCGGAGTTCTTCAATGTAGTCATGCTGGATGAAACACACCGAGCTCGATGGGAGGTGCTCTATTTCCGACCATGGATTAATACAAGGTATCTCGATGAACCTACTCTCACTAATTTGGGTTTGTTGGAGGATTTTCATTCTTTGTGTGGGCGTATAGATTGGCATGAATTATTGAATGATATTGGACTACGTATGTGATTTATACGCTTGAATTCTTGAGTAATTTTAAATTAGTAGTCCGAAGATGCAATTTTATGAGGATTAGATTTCGTTTAGCCAATGAGCCGAGGGAGTTATCGATTGATGATTTGAATGCAATTTATAGAACTCTGGCTGGAACATGACGAATTTGATAAGGATAAATTGTAAAGGGAGATAACGAGAAAACGAATTTATACATCGGGTACCTCGAAGGCGTCTAGCATTCGGAACCCCATTTTTTGCTATGTACAACGTACTTTAGCGGAAGCTTTATGTTCGCGAGGAAGATAGCAAAGGGGCCTTATGGGTAGATGAATTATTTATTCTTTGGTGTATGGCTTGGGGACGGAGGTTGTTCCAAACATCGGGCGAAGATAGCACGACAATATGGTAGAGTGAAGAATCAAGGCAGGGGAATTTGCATTGGTGGGCTTGTTACTCCTATAGTCGAGCACTTTAATGTGAGCTTTGAGGGTACACTAAGTCGATGGAGGGAAATTGATTGATATGATTGTTTTATCCGCCATGAAGATGATCTAATTTGATGGGCGTAATTATTGGTTGAATCATGCGGATAGAACTAGAGTTAGGCTTCTAAACCCGGATGCTACTTCCATTAGGAATAGGAGTAATTGGTTAATGAGAGGTGATCATGGGATTTCTTTGCTCAAGAGGAGCAAGATGAGCCTATGCGAGGGGAATGGATATGTCGGAATCCTCTGCAAGACAAGGGGTAACCGGCCATGGAACATGAGTGATAGGCTTGAATAGGTGGAAGCTAATGAGTATCATCTTGAGTTTTTGAGAGGTTTGATGCTATCACCCAAAGAATGATAGTACATGTACGAGATGATGTCTCATATGGATTAGTGGCACATCTCACAAGGCCACTACCAAAAATATATTTTTGATATTTTTGTTTTTTTTAGTATGTTTATAACTTTAGCACGTTTAATTGCTTTTGTGTGATTTAGGATCAAAAATTTGAAAAAGTACAAAAAGCATCCATTTTACTATGAGCATTTGATTTTATGAGATGAAATATTTGTGTGAATAATGTGATGAATTGTTGAGGAGATGTCTTTTGCTTGTTTGGCATTGATTGAGAAAATTGGGTATTTGAGCATGTTGAACAAAATAAGTCTGTGAGCTTTTGTCCCTATAACTGTTTTCATCTTATGCAGTCTTATTTTTTCTTGAGTGTGTCATTCATGATTGTTAGAACTCTAGAACTTGCTTTGGTATCTTCATTGAAGCCATGTGTGTGTGCAATTTTTTAAAATGATTTAAGGCCATCTTTGTTTGGCCTATCTAGCCTAAAAAGCCAACCTATGAACTCATGATTCCCTAGTTAGCCACTTTGAGCCTTAATTTTTTATTGTTACCCACATTTTGATCTTTCAAATTGAAAGATGATTTTTATCCCTAAAATTACTTGAGCTACGAAGATGAATAGTTTGGGGAGATGTGGCGAAAATTGTGAGAAAGAGAGAAAGTTGGCAAAAGAATGAGGGATGAGCCGTGCTTAGGTAAATGAAACAATAATGAAGCTTGAAAATGAAAGAAAAATCTCTGAAAAAGAAAGAGATCGACCAAAAAAAAGAAAAGAAGAAAATTTTTGGAAATTTTAATAAATTGAGAGCTTAAGGCAAAAGGCATAAGAAAAGGAAAAAAGTCAAAAAGGCTAAGGATGAAAGAGATGGAAAAAAGGGTGGAGTTGAGTTTAAAAAGAAAATATCTTGAAAGAATGAGGTTTATGATACAATTGGGTTGGTGAGTTGCAAGTCTGTGTGCTTAAATTCGATTTGCTCAAGTCAAGTCACTTAATCCAATTTTTCCCTACCTTTACTAAAGGGCCTACATTACAACCAAATGAAAAGTCCTTTTTTATTCTTAAATTATGCACACTAAAGTGGTTAAACGATGTGCAAGCCTATGGTAGTTCTACATTCATTGAATTGATGTTGAGCGCATACACTTCCCATACACTTTGAGAGTTGAGTGATACACTACTTCTTGTGAGTCGCGATGTCGAGTACCCGAAAGAGTATTGATTATGCCGAATTTGTGATTGATGACTTCTTGATAATGAATTGCATGGTTTACTTGAATATGGAGTCAAATGAGATTGAATGTTTATAGTGTTCTTGTGTGTTCTTTGTACCCCTTGAGATTGTTTTTCTAAAGTTTGCTCGAGGGCGAGCAATGGTTTAAGTTTGGGGGATTTTGATATGTGTAAAATATACGTACATTAAAGGGCTTAAAGTGATACATATTTGATGCATTTGCATGTCTATTTAGTGTATTTTACTTGGTTTACTTGGAAGGGCATGATACTGCGTATTCTTGTAACTTTTTACAGGAAACAAAGCTTATATGTCAAGATATCAGTTAGAAGGCCAAGACAAGATTGAAGAGTGCAAATAGAAGATTGAAGAAACAAAGAAAAACGACAAAAACCACTCACATGGTCTGCCCGTGTGAGGCTCACATGCCTGTGTGAGATAAAACCGAGTGATTTGTACACGTTTGTGCGACTTGATTTTGAGAGACATGTTGCACGACCCGATCGTGTGAAGATGACACGACCGTCGAAGTGTTCGCGTGAAAAATAGAGATAAAAACAAGTTTCACGCGACCAGATCTTGTGGATTGCACAAGGGCCGTGCGATGTGTTTTTGTCTGATTTTTGTGTACTTTTCCTGTCAAAACTCTACAAGTGATCTCTCAAAGCACCTTTTTAAATGGACCAAGGCTTGCACGAATTGTCATGATTGAAATCATTGAAAGAAGTCATTACATCACAAAATACACTACAATACACTAGGATTACACAAATCAAAGGTCTTCTGAGAGAGGGGGGCTAATCTACGAAGAGCACCACAAGGTTTTTCGCATCTACGGAAGCACAAGAGTTTCGAAGGCTTGGAGGGAGGATCCATCCTGACAAGAAGGGGTTTCCTTTCTTAGATTATATATCTTGTTTGTACTTAAACGATGTCAAACTATTTCATTCAACTTGGTCTATGAATTTGTTATCAAATATGTTAGGCTAATCTTTTCGATCCTAGGCTTATCAAAAATGTGGATTAATGTCAAATCATTATTGATTTTTTTCTTAATTGATTTATGTGTTCTATTATATGAATTCGAATGCTTATTTCTTGTCGATTATCTGATCAATAATTTGCATGTCATATTTGTTAGTCCATAATCTGAGAGGTGAGGGTTAACAAATGAAAATGGGTTTACATAAACAGGGTAATGCATCGGGAGACTATGATTATTATAAATCTTGTTTATGTGCCACCCGAGAAGGGGAATAAGCTAATTTATGAATTGAACCCGTAGAAACACATGAATTGGTTTTGATAAACATTGATTGGATTTAATATTGAAGAAGCATGTTGAGAATATGTGCTTAGGGTTGCTTTCATATTTGTTGAAAAGGCTTGTGGAGTTCGGGTTTTTATAAATTTACATATTTTATTTTTACTCATTTAGATTAGATAATAAATTCTTGATTTTGGTCACTTCAATAAAATTGAAATTATCATATTTTTATAGATTAAGTGTTTCGTATTCAATCCCGAGGAATACTACCTTACTTGTCATTATTCTATAAACTACGATGTACACTTTCTTTGTATAGTGAAAAGATATTTGTGAACAGATTTGCCTCTTCAAAGTTTGTATTGGTTGATGGCCTACCCCCATTGGTGCCATCACCAGCCTGTGATGTTGTTAAGGCGTGAGGCCACGAAATCTCAAAAGAATGTAGATACTAGAGCAACGAAGTTGTTAAGACGATTGAGGCCGATTAGTTCAAAGATGCTCCCACGATTTTGCGCCGAGAAAACTCACACAGTTGAGGCACCTAGAGCTGGAAGCCAGGGAACTGAGGAAAGGCTCCCGAAGGAGGAGTGGGACCCTCTTCAATACCTATTGGACTATATGATGATGTGTTTCCATATGTTGATGAAGTTCTACTGGAAAGGGAATCTGCTGAAGAACATGCCAATTACGGTTGATGTCAATCCAAAAGAATTCCGGACTACGGAAGATGAGGGTGGTTCCCTTTGGATTCGACTGCGATTCGTGCTACCGAAAATCATCACCCGAGACAAAGCTAACTTTGGAAAAGCTTTCAAGGCCATGTGTCTTTGAGATGGAGAAATGGAGAAAAGTTTTGGTGCACTCAACCAAAGGATTGATAACCACGATGCTATGATATAAGGAGATATCCAGGAGCGAGTTCAAAGAATTTGAGATTGAACCATGCGCAGGGAAGGCACTTGAAGAGATCAAGTTAACTATTCAAATCACTCTTCACAAAATTGGTGATTTGGTGTGGTGAGCAAGCTCAATTCCAGCGAGAGACAATGAGACAACATCAACAAAGTTGGAGACCACACACAAGATCGACCTTGAGTTGCTAAGACTTCAATATAAATAGGATCTTCAAAATACAACACTCTTCATCTTTGAGTTGATGGAAATGAGGACAGTAAATGAAGATTCTACGATCCGAACAGAGAGCATCTCACTCGATCACTCATGATAAGCTTGACCGTCTTCCGGCTCACACTCATCAATCTCTTAAATTTGGTATTGATGATGCCAAAAAGGAGGAAGATAGCTTAAAGAAATGAAGTGGAAGTAAGGGGAAGAATCATCGAAAAAGACCCCAACCCTTGAAAATCATCTTTGAATAAATCCCATGTTGGCTCATCTACAAGCTCTCTCCATTCTCGGCTCGAAGGAGATGTCGGTGATGAAAAAAGTTGAGTTAGCCCTTCAAAAATTGCGAGTTGCGAGTAGGCTGAATTACAAGCGTTGATCGTGAGCAACATAGTCGAATTGAAGATCGAAATCCAAGTTCCAAGGTCCGCCGAGAGGGATGTTCACTCCATCGCCGGCGAAAGAAAGCTCCTACACTCAATGAAGGATTTGTTCCCAAGAAGGTGTTAGATAAATATTTTTATCGTAATTTTGATGATATCATATTATTGAGTTTTACACCAAAAAAATGTCCCTAAATGTTGTCCAAATACTTCAAAATGATTTAATGATTTTTACTAATTTTTTGGAGTATTTCTTGAAGTTTATTTTTGACAAACATCGGACAATACTTTTGTTTTGAGCCAACCGGACACCCTATAGGGAAACTGGTACCTGAACGTGTTTAAAACTTGAAAACAGAGAACATGCTGAGGAGGTCAACTGGTGGGTCGATCGGTGTGGTCGAACGGTCGACCTAGAGGACAACCGATGCCTGAGAGTTACATTTTGGCAAAAATCTTTCTGTCTCTCAAAATTGAAGAGGTGGACCGGTCCACATAGGGGTCAACTAGTTGAACTCAAGGTCGACCGGTCCAACCCCCTTGGACCGGTCCACCTGTTGGTTTTTCAAGCGGATCTCAATTTTTAATGTATTTCTCGTATTAGAGGTCAACCGGTCGACCTAAGGTTTTATCAACAAATTATCTGTTGCACAGAAGACAACTTTTTATGAAATTGTGGGATTAATTTCTAACAGCTATATTCTCCATTTAATGTGCAATTTTTTTACATATTTCAATCTCCAAGGAGGAGCCTATTGATGGGATTCAAATCCAAGAGCTCTCCTATAAATAGTTGAAGGCTTGAAGCAACTCAATTAGACAATACAATACAACACAATAAGAAAAATCTCTGCAAATATTTTGTTCTTCACTTTTAACATTCTTGTTCTATTAGCCTAAGCTTATCACTTTCACATCTTTCTTATTGGACTTTCCTTATTGATTACACTTGCACATTTGAGTTGTAATATTTTATTTAAAGTGTAATCTTCATTGTATTTGTAAGATCATCCAAAACAGGAAATCCTTGTTAGTGTTCTTTAGGCAAGAACACGTTTGATTGATTTGATTGGAAAGCTTGGTGCTTTTCGTGTTGAAGAGTTTAGTGCTCTTTGAGTTGGAAGCGTTTGGTGTTCTTTGAGGTGAAGAAGAGTTTTTGGTGCTCTTTGAGTTGGAAGATTGTGGTGATTTTCATAGGTATTGTTGTAAGAATAGTTTGGTGCTCTTCAAGGTAAAGGTTGTAATAGTTTGGTATCTATTAATAAACTTTTTCCTTTTTGAAATCCATTACGGACATACCGAAGGAGTTGTACAATATTAGGCCCAAGGTGGGTTGAACTTCTATAAATCATCGTGTGTTGTTTATATTTCCACCCTTTTATTTGGTCATCATTCTCATATTTGAAAAAGAGGCGTAAATCAGAAAATCGAGATAATCTATTCACCCCTCTAGATTATCGTAGCCACTTGGACTAACAAGTGGTATCGTGAGCCAAACTCTTTGGCAAGCTCATTTTCCATTGTGAGTAAATAAGAAAGATCCATGTCTACGAACAGCGCTATCTACCAAGGTGCTTCATTCAATAGGCGCCTCTCTTTGACTCTAATAATTATGCATTTTAGAAAGATAGAATGAAGTGCTTCTTACAAGGTTGTGGGTTCGATATTTGAAACACGGAGTATCTATCCCAATGAAGAAAAAGGAGGATGGAACTCAAATCCCCAAAGGCCTTAAGGAGTTTGATGATGAAGACAAAAAAATATTCTCATTAAACCATAAAGCTCTTAACATACTTCATTGTTCTCTTACCACTACAGAATATAATCGTATTAGAGGAATTTGATCTGCTCATGATGTATGGGAAAAATTAGAAGTTATTTATGAAGGCACAAAGAAAGTGAAACAAGATAGAAAGACCATGATGGTCAAAGAGTATGAAAATTTCATTATGAATGTTGGAGAAAATATTTCCAAAATGGTTGAAAGGCTTGACAATATTGTAAATCCTCTAGTTGCCCTTGGGAAAATTATTTTCGAAGAGGATAAGGTCACAAAAGTTCTAAATGCTCTTCCCGCCTCTTGGTCCGAAAAAGTTACCGCTATTAAGGAATCTCAAAATTTAGAAACTCTAAATTTTGATGAGCTTATCGGCAATCTTCTCATCTATGAAGTTTATACCAATGAAATGAGTAATTCAAGAGCATCGACTTTTCAATCGGATATGGGATCAACTCCAAAAGATCTTGCCTCAAAATTGAAAAATTATTATTCAAGTGATGAGGAAGATGAAGAAGAAGATGAAGATGAAGATGAGGAACTTATTAGAAAATTTATAAAATTTGTAAATAAAAACAAGCAAAGAAAAGCAAGAAACAAATCGTGCTTTAGATGCGAAAAACCCGGACACCATGTTGCCAATTGTCCAAAAAGGGAGGAAGAACAAAGGAAAAAAGAGAAATTCCACAGAAAATTAAAAGCCTTGAATGCCAAAGCCGAAGCAAAGACATGGGATGAACTTCTTGCAACATCCGACGATGAGAAAGCCGAACAATGTCTAATGGGCATCGAAGAAGACAATGACATACGCTTTAACTCTTCTATCTCTTTTATTAATGAATTCCAAGATGATTACAATGAACTTCAAAATGAATTCCAAAGCATATCTTTTTAATACAAAAATTTGAAAAAGGAATCAACACTTTGAAAAATGAAAAGGATAGTTTATTGGTTTCATATGAATCACATTCTTGTGCTCACACTACTACACTTGATAAGGTTAGAAACCTTGAAAAGGAAAATAAAACTCTCACTAAGGACATTGATTGCATGAAAAGGGATATGATGAAGTTTAATTTGAGTACCAATAGAATGACCAAAATTCTTGATGTTCAACATTGTGATCATTTAAAACTAGGACTTGGTTATAAGTCAAATGTTATCAATTATATGAAAAAGAATCAAGACCTACTTTTGTTTATGCAAATCATCATGCTTTTAGAACTATGATCTGTTTTTATTGTGGTAAAAGTGGTCACACGGCAAATACTTGTCGGGCTAGATATAGCTCAAATTATTATTGGAGACCTAAAAGTCTCAAAGCTAATCCAATGGAACCAAACACTTGAGGGTACCACAAGATAATTTCATGTTAGGTACTCGGTGCAATATTTTAGGCGATTGCCTAGTATTTTGTTCTTCAAAGAAACAAAATTGTGTATCTTTATCAACGGTCGAAGCCACACACTTTTCAGCGGCCTTTTGTTGTACTCAACTTCTTTGGATGAAACAAACCTTAGCGGACTATAAATGTTCTTTCGAAAATATTCCTATATTTTGTGACAATACGTCCGCTATAAATATTGCTCCAAATCCGGTTCATCATAACCGAACAAAACATATTGAGGTTCGATACCATTTTCTAAGGGATTGTGTTTTTAAATGAAAAATTGAGATGTGCTTTGTTCCTTCTCAAGATATGCGGATATTTTCACAAAACCTTTATCCACCGAGTCTTTTACTTTAATTCGAGCTCGTTTAGGCATAATGCATATCGAATAAGGTCTATGATTGCATTTTTGATCGTTTTTAAAACTTAAAGGTGAAAAACCGCATTTTAACTCAAAATTCGGATAGAAACTGGACCAAATACAGGTACCAGTCGACCAAGGTGGTCGACCGGTCGAACACCTGGTCAACCGATCGACCAAGGCCAAAACTGAGATTATTTAGGTTATGTCCTCTCAGTTCAGTTTTATTCGTCTTTTTTTCAAATTTCGCACCCCTTCGCCCATTTCACACACAATTCACTCAAAATGATTTTCTCTTGGAATTTCTACTTTATTTGACTTGTATAATGTTTATATGTTCCATATTATTCATCTTACCCGATCAATCGGTAAATTTAATTCCCTCTTTAATCTCAATTGGGTTGAACTCTTGAGAATGTGGTTTCATTTGATGAATTGGTATAATTATTGTATGATTGTGATGGTAATTATGTATGTTGATGGATTGTGATTGTAGAATTAGGATTGGTGTTGATGTTTTGGCATGATTACATTTACAAATGTTATATACAACTTCGATTTTATCCTATGCATGCCAAGTGTTCGATAAAATGTCTCAATGAATATCTCATCCTTTACATGAATCTCTTGATTTCAAATGTCTTATATGTTTATAGAGATCATATTTTATCCATCAAATGAGTTTCTACAAACTCTCTTCTCAAAATTTTCTTATAATTTGGAATTTTAAGCTTTCTTTTCAAAAGCACGATAATTCGATTCAATGCGCACTTTGATATATATATATATATATATATGATGTTTTTATCGTGCTAGTAGCCTTTTTGATTATTCCAAAGGGAGAGAAAAATGAAATAAGCTCATAAGCTTAAGTTTAGATCAAAGAAGTTAGAAAAAGCTCGCAAAAAAAGCTATAAGTTGCGGATGAAAAAGCCAAAAGCTGTGGATGGAATTTAGTCAAATGGATGCATAATGGACTTTTATTTGTGACAAATGAATTCTTTTTGACAGGGGGAGCTTCTAAGCTCTTGAACTTCAAGTTATACTTGTAAAAGCCGAGCTTTTAGCTTTTAAATATTTGCTCGTGCCTATTTTTGTTTAGCATGTTGATAGGGGGCTTTTATAAAATATTTTGAAAAATCTTTGCTCCTACCCTTATGATTCTCAATCATGAAAAGTGACGCCTAAAATGGAGAGTTGTATTTGACCGGAAAAACTTATTTCGTTTTTAAAATCGACCTCCTAAAATTATTTTGGTTTGTAATCATCAAAAGGAGGGAGTTTGTTAGATAAATATTTTTATCTTAATTTTGATGATTTCATATTATTGAGTATTACACCAAAACAATGTCCCTAAATTTTGTCAAAATACTTCAAAATGATATAATGATTTTTACTAATTTTCTCGAGTATTTCTCGAAGTTTATTTTTGACAAAAATCGGACAATACTTTTGTTTCGAGGCCAACCGATCACCGTATAGGGAAACCCGTACCTGAACGTGTTTAAAACTTGAAAACAGAGACATCTTTGATGGGGTCAAGCGGTTGGCCAACCGATGGGTCAACCGGTCGACCAGGTGGTCAATCGGTGTGGTCGACCGTCGACTCGACCTAGAGGACGGACCGGTGCTTGAGAGTTCCATTTTGGCAAAAATCTTTTGTCTCTCTCACAATTGAAGAGGTGGACCGGTCCACATCGGGGTCGGCAGTCCAACCCCCCTTGGGACCGGTCCACCTGTTGGTTTTTCAAGCGAATTTCAATTTTTAACGTATTTCTCATATTATAGGTCAACTGGTCCACCTAAGGTTTTATCAACAAACTATATGTTGCACAAATGACAACTTTTCATGAAATTGAGGATTAATTTCTAATGACTATATATTCTCCATTTAATGTGCAATTTTTCTGATTTCAATCTCCAAGGAGGAGCCTATTTCTTTGGGATTCAAATCCAAGAGCTCTCCTATAAATAGTTGAAGGCTTGAAGCAACTCAATTCAACAACATAATACAACACAATAAGAAAAATCTCTGCAAATATTTTATTCTTCACTTTCAACATTCTTATTGTATTAGCTTTAAGCTTATCACTTTCACATCTTGCTTATTAGGCTTTCTTATTGATTACACTTGCACTTTTGAGTTGTAATATTTCATTTAAAGTATAATCTTGATTGTATTTATAACATCATCCAAATCAAGAAATCCTTGTTAGTGTTCTTTAGGCGGGAACATGTTTGGTTGATTCAATTGAAAAGCTTAGTGCTTTTCATGTTGAAGAGTTTGGTGATGTTTGAGGTGTTGAAGAGTTTGGTGCTCTTCGAGTTGGAAGAGTTTGGTGCTCTTCGAGGTGAAGAAGAGTTTGGTGCTTCTTCGAGTTGGAAGATTGTGGTGATCTTCATAGGTGTTATTGTAGAAGAGTTTGGTGCTCTTCAAGGTAAAGATTGTAATAGTTTGGTATCTATTAATAAACTTTTTCTTTTTTGAAATCCATTCCATTAGGACCGAGTGGTAGAAGATTAGGCCCAAGGTGGGTTGAACTTCTATAAATCATTGTGTGTTGTTTATATTTCCGCACTTTTATTTTGGTCATCATTCTCATATTTTAAAAAGCGGGTGTAAATCCGAAAATTGGGATAATTTATTCACCCTCTACAGATTATCGTAGCCACTTCGACTAATAGAAGGCATCGAGCAAGGTCACTTGAGGAGTTCGAAACTCTCAAGTCGAAGGCTATTTTAAGGGAATGAATCTTGCAAAGGCGTGGGAACTGTACTAGGAGAAGGGCTTAGAAGTTGTTCAATTAGCAAGAAGTAGGAGACTCGGTAGAAGCAGTCTAATAGACTTTGAGGGCTCGGCGGGTCAAGACACTCCCCAGGAGCTGATTCTAGAAGAGGAAGAAGAAGGTCTAGTGGAAGGGGCAGAGGTACTCCACCAAGCAGACCTAATGACATTCAATATGTAAATCCCCTTGAAAAGATCTCTTACTGGGCAGGACTTAGAGAACTGGAAAACAAAGAAGTTGTCAGGCGTAATGATGGGGCTGCAAAAGAAGAAGAAAACGCCAGGCAAATGAGAGATTATGAAGAGAGAAGAACAAGGGATCAAGCTCAGAAGAGAAGTTACGATAAGAGAAAAAGGGAAGAAGAAGACAGGAAGAGGAAGAAAGATGAAGAAGAAGAAGAAAGGAGAAGAAAGCAGCAGAGGCGCTGAAGGCTGCTGCAGAAACTTTTTTTGTTGGATTTTTACTCGACTGTAAATAACAAAAATAATTGTAAGTACTTTGTAATTTTTCTTTGTACTTTGTAATACTTTGTAAAGTGCAGAATGATGGGATCAACAAAACAACATATTTCAAACAATCATTCTTCTTTAAGCACTATTTACATTGTTATTTTATTTAAGTTTTGGCATCATCAAAAAACGGGAAATTGTTGGGAAATTTATTGTATAGATTTTGATGATGCTATGTAAAACTTAGATTAGAAAGTTGGCACCCCCATTTTGTTGTAAATTCAATTATGTAATGGATAGATTCTATGAAAGTCAATCAAAGCAAACCAAGTTGAAATTGGGGTGCAGTTAGAAGTTGTTGAATCTCGAAGTTGATTGAGGTTGATCGCAGAAGTGAAAAATTGAAGTGTAGATTCGGTTGTGTGACAAGGTTGAGTATTGAAGTGAAGAATCGAGTCAAGTACTAAAAAGTTGTCTCGGTCAGTGGCGGCATCTAATTACTCCCAGGTAAGTGGAGAAGACTATCAAAGGGGTTCAAGAAGAAAATGTAGTAGAGGCACCGTCTTATGAAGAGCTGAGTCCCAGGAGTGAAGCCAGATGTGTGATCAAGGCTTGCTCGGATTGATATCCATTTTGTAACTCATTGTTGCATTAGTGGATTACCTCCATGAGTTGGAGAGAGTGGAGTAGAGGAATTACCCCATCCTCGAACCACTATAAATTGCGATGTGTCATTTACTTTCATCATATTTATTTCTTGCATATTACATATGTTGATTGATAAATTTGCTAAGTCTACTGTTAATAACTTTACCTAAAACAAGTGTTGAAAACATATTTCAAGCAAAGGGTGTAAGAGTTCATTTGAAAACCAAGTTAGTTGCTTTTATAAAAGGTCACTTCACTCAGTAGGAGTTATCTTATCATGACTATCTTGAGTCTGTTGAGTGGCTAACTCTTTGTTGAGGTTGAACTAAGTTGTCCCTCAAGGACTAAGCTGACTTGTGATTAAAACTCTGATTTAAAGGATAAAAACCGAAAATTGATTAAGTATATTCAAACCCCACCCCCCTTCTATACTTAACATAAACACCCATTGGGACCTACAAAAACATGTAATAGTTTAGGACTAGTAGCATGTATAAAAGTCGGGGCTTGGTTCTTTTCTTGAAATCGGTTTGAATAAATTTGTAACCAAGTCCTAATTTAATTATTCACGTTGGCACCAAGTATTTTTGTAACCTTATCGGTACTCAAGTTAAAACGTTGCACATTCCTTTTTCAAAATTTCTAATTCTTTTGTGAGCAATTACTTTTGAATCAAGATTTCTAACCTTAGCAAGAGTAATAGTATGAGCATGATCAAGAGATTAATAAGAAGAAAATAAATTATCATTTTCTATTTTCAAGATCTTAAATTCCTTATTAAAATTTTTGTATATAACAATCATATCTTTAAACTCATTTTGCGAATCATCATAATCCTCTTACAATTCATCATTTAAAGAAAAAGAAGAGTTAGAGCATACCTCATCGGTTTTGTCATCGATGGCCATGAGTCATTGTTCGGTTTTCTCATTGTCGGATGTTGCAAGAAGTTCATTCCACGTCTTAGCATATGCATTTAAGGCCTTCTTTTTGAGAAAGAACTTTTTCTTCTTTTGTTCTTCCTCCGCCATTTTTGGACAATCGATAAAGCGTCCGAGTATTCCGTATTTAAAACACAAGTTGTCTTTTACCTTTCTTGTCTAAAACAATCGTTCCTCGTCTTCTTCATCACTAGGATAACAGACATTATTGGAACTTGAGGCAAGACCCTTTGGATTAGATTAAATTGCCGATTGAGAAGTGGATGGTTTGGAATTCTTTATTTCTTTGAGATATACTTCATAAATGAAAATATTTCCAATAAACTCATCAAACCCGAGTGTTTCAAGATTTTGAGCTTAGTGATAGTCATGACTTTTTGAGCAAATAATTTTTCCGAGTGCTAATAAAGGATTAACAATGTTGTCAAGCCTTTTCACCATTTTTGAAATGCCTTCACCTTCAAATATAGTGAAATTTCGAAAACCTTGACTAGCATGGTTTTTTCGAGCTTGTTTCACCTTTTTAGTTCCTTCATAGATGGTTTCCAATTTTGTCCACACTTCATGCGTGGATCTAATTTCCCTTATATGATTATATCGAAAGAGATAAGAGAACAATGCAAAATATTTAAAAGCCTTTCCGTTTAGGAAAATGATTTCTTGTCAACATCATTGAATCCCCTTGAAATTTTTAGGAGCTAGCGCATCGTCCTTCAATTTCTTTGTTGGTTTAGCAACTCTTTCAATAACCGCATTCCAAATATCGAATCCGCAATATTGTAAGAAACACTCCATTTTATTTTTCAAAGAGCATAATTGTTGGAATCGAAAAAAGAGGCGGCTTGTTGGATGAAGCACCGGTTGGAAATAGCTCGTTTGTAGCCATATATCTTTCCTCTTTATTCGCAAAGATAAAATGATCTTGCAAAGAGTTTGGCTTTGATACCACTTTTTAGTCCAAATGGCTACGAAAATCTATAGAGGGTGAATAGATTTTCCGATTTTTTATATTTTTCTTTTGTTTTTCGAATATATGAGGATTTGCAAGAATGTAAGAGAGAGAAGGAGTGAACACAATGACATGTAGCGAGTTCTACTCATCATCTAGAGCTTAATCCACTACCACTCGGTATGAACGAGTGGATTTCAAAAAGAAAATTTTATAAATCGATACCAAATAATTACAACTCAATGGAAGAGCACCAAACCCTGTTTACACCAACAACCTTGAAGAGCACCAAACTCTTTAACATCTAACATAATCAACCAAATGCGTTCTCACCAAAAGAACACTTAACAAGTATTTATTATTTTGGATGATTTTGATCAATCAAGATTACACCTCAAATAAATTTTTACAACTTTGAAAGTGCAAGTTTAATCAAGAAAGAAATCCTAATAAGCAAGTCGTAAAAGTGCAAAACTTTGGCTATTACAACAAGCGTAAGAAATTGAAAGCTTAAGAAAATCATTTGAATTTTTCGTGTTGTGTTGTAGAATTGTGTGTTACATTGTAGTTTTGATCCTCCACTCTTCTTCATCTATTTATAAAAGATCACTAAGATTTGAATTCCATTATAGGCTCCTCATATTTGAATTTCCTGCAAAACGAAGATCATAAGATCCAAAAAATAATGGCCAAAAATGATAAAGTGATAAAAATTAAAATCTAGTCTATTAGGTGTTCAAAATCATCTCATCTTAGCTAGGGCGACCGATCGCCACGTCGTAAATATTTGAATTTGATAGAGTGAGTATGATCTCGACACAAAGTTGCTCTACAAGGGGACCGGTCACCTGAGCAATGACCGGTCGCCTCTATTTAGAAGTTTTCTCGTGTATCGGTTTCCTATGCGGGCGCCAATCACCTTCAAATAGGGAAATTTTGACTTGTAAAAATTCGAACAAAAACTTTCATGCACGGTTGCCCTTGATGGCGACCGATTGTTATAATTTTTAGTCGCAATGATTTTAAATAAACTTTATAAAATGGAATCGAGTTTGTGATTAGGCCCAAATTATTTGTTTTGGTTGAAATAAAATGACTAAGGTGAAATCATCCAAATCAAAATAACTTTATTGTAATAGCCTTGCCACTCCCCTTCCCTAAACCTAGCGTTGGTGTTGGTGTTGGTCTTAGCCGAGCACTATGATCGAAGTCGGCTGTTGTTGCGGCGACCTCTTATATATGTTCTCTTTAGGAATGAATTGAGGAGGACCTGGGAGAATATCATCATCGTGGATACACGTTCAATATATATATATATATTGTTGATCCTCCTCAGTCGGCTCTAATGTCACATTGCATACTAACGCCACCTTATAAAAAGGCGATTTTAAGTTAATAATAGACAACTCACCTAAATAATAAATAATAATACAAGTCATACCTGATTAAGTTAAAAACATGTCACATCCACAACCTTCTTCCGAAATCTCTAATGAAGGCACTTAGGTACCCGATCGGTCGCTAGTCCCACAAACATTACCCAAAGTTGGTATAGTCTCGAATGCCCATATCTATTAGGAAAATAACAAATAATAAAAAATAATTAATAGTGCAATAACCTTAATCCTTATGTAACATTAAAAAAATACACAAACCATAATATATATATATATATATACACACATAACAGTAATGCATATGAGGCACCACAAAAATGATAGCTAGGTAGACAATATCACGGTGGACCCCTAATAGCCACTAAAGTATCAAGCAAACTTTGAATATAATGGAGCATGATCGGAAAAGAATACTTCCACCAAAGAAAGCTCTCCACAAAGATAATATCCTCAATTAGAACTCATATCTATCGTTCACGTTGTTTGTCTCCCATTAAGACACAAAAACACCCTCGCAAAAAAAGATCTCGCAGACTGTCAATGGTAATGCGACCCTCAAATGACAAAATTCACTACTACGAGAAAAGGTCGATAGACACCGGTTTTAAACGGTGTCTATTAGTAAACCAACCGGTGTTAAAGCCACTGGTGTTAAAAGTCGAACTTTTTGACACGGTTTAAAAACGGTGTCGTTGAGGAAAAGACACGGTTTTAAACCGGTGTCTATTAGTAGAAACAACCGGTGTTAAAGCCACTAGTGTTAAAAGTCGAACTTTTTGACACCGGTTTAAAACCGGTGTCTTTTCCTTCAACGACACCGGTTTTTAAACCTAAGTATCTATAAGTAAAACAACCTAGGTGTTAAAGCCTTGGTGTTATAAGCCTAAACTTTTTGACAGGTTTTAAAACCGGTGTCTTTTATTTTAAAGACACCGATTTTAAACCGATATCTTTTCTTTGAAAGACACAGGTTTTAAACCGGTTTCTTTGAGAAAAATTATCCGCATGTTAAAAATTTATGTATTTGACACCGGTTTTAAACCGGTGTCTTTTGATGAACTCCAATTCTAGCAATCATCATAATTTCACTACCAATTAAACATGAAATCCATTAATACTAAAGTCACCTCCAATAGCCAAAATCCAACAAAAAGTACAAGTAGCGAAATTTCCTTTCGATAAAACAACTATAAATTCATAGTCCATTAATTCCATCAACCAACAAAAAGACTACATAATTCAACTAAAGACAACAAAATCCAGATGATCAACATAGCTCATGTCATTCAAGCTTTAAAAAATGGTCAAGCTTCTCCGCCTTTAACCTTTGTTTCTCGTCACGAAGCTCATTCTTCTCGGCTACAAACATACGTGACGAGTTGAATGATTTAGCCATTAATGAACCAACCCTTCTCAAAGAACTAATCATAGTGAATTATGAACACAAAAAAATATTAGGATTAAAGGGGTATTTGTAATTTTCAACAGGAGTTTTATGTGTTTTTAATTTAACCAAAATATTAACTTCTTTAAAAATGACAAGTTCTTTGGAACAAGATCAATTTTCCACAAAACATACGAGACAATGGTAGAAGTATCATATACTTAGAGACACGGTTAATCATAATCTTTCACTATCAATAAAAAGAGTATCATGTATGCGGGACAAACATGCACATCGCATACACTAGAAAGAATCCCAAACATGAGGAAGATAAAGTAACTGAGTTCTCCCCTTTTACTTTTACCTATAAAATGAAGAATCATAAGAGTGGGTCATATGGAAATTAGTAATTTTTTTTTTTTTTTTGATGCCATATGGAAATTGGTATTATGAAGCCAAGAGAGTGACCTTCAAAACTGGATCAATATTGACCAGTTCAATTGGGATAACAACAAAGTAGAACCTAAAATTAAAGCAAACACCTGAAACCAAGTAGCTTAAGGCATCTAACTAAAAGTCCTAAGAAATTTAAGTTTGGATGTGAAGAAAACCCGCGAGGTTCAGTCTAATTACAAGAAAACCCGAAATTTCTCGAATACCTCCTTAAAATTTGTTTTTATATTACAAATTACACCCTCAACAGGAGGTATTTGTTAAGCAAATACAAACCTCAAGACGGTATTTGTAATTTCGGGAAGATAACTGGATTTTTTTGTAATTAGGCTAAATCTCAGGGGTAGTGCTAAAAACCATACCTTACAGTGCTTTGTGGCTTGATACTTAGTAACTTGAACTAAATACTTTTGGCAGTCTATTGGTGCTTCTTTCTGGATTTTAAGGAATCTCTCCTTGGACAGTGTTAGCATCTGCATTAATCACAATACACTCTTGTTAAAACGATTTTGTTACCATGTAATATTATGCAAATTCTTCTGAACAGCATGCATACTCTAGTAATTGCTGTAAAGATGATAGGATGATGAAAATCTTGATATTACTTACAAGAACTTTGACTTTGCGCTGAGCAAGGTAGAGAGCAATGGCTCTACCAAGCTTAGAAGTAGCCCCTGTTAAGAAAACCTCATCAACATCTCGAGGAATCTCGTTTAATATCACAGCAGCCGTTAAAGTGTTTCCATGAACCACTCTGACTCTAAGATTCGGATGTTTGTCCGTGAACAACGTTCCACCTCCGTTTAGGCCTTCATTCTGCAATTGATATTTGCTTTCAAGATTTCAGTAACCACATGGTACTAAGGGAGTGTTTGCAAACACTTAAAAAGTAGTTTTTAGTGTTTTCAAATGACAACTTGACTTCTGGTTTGACTTTTGCACACAAATTAAGAGTACTTTTACAACTTATTCACCAAAAACTCATATTTTTATTCAACTTTCAGTTTCTATTTGAAAACATTATAAACTTCTAACTCTTAGCCATTTTTCGCTTCTGCTGAAATAATTACTTTACTTCGGGAAAGCACAAGGTTTTGCAGACATTCCCTATATAGTAGTAACACATTTGACATTACTTTCACAATCAAGAAACATATATTGGGAGTGTTTGCAATCACTAAAAAAAGTGTTTCTCAGCTTTTGGCTGAAAAACCCACGTTTTAGTGTTTGCAAATGCCAACTTTCGGCTTATGAAATGAGAATCAAAAAGTGTTTCAGATGGGCATTTTACATCAATCCTAAGTATTGGGACATAAATGTGTTCATTTCCATTCATTTTCTCCATCAGAAGATTTCTCATAAACAAAGAGATGTAAGAACATGTCGACGACATAAGGAAAACGGATCAACTGTTTACCTTATTTAACGCAGCAAGGCTAATGACCTTAACGCCCATTTTGTCAGCTTTGAGGATAGCATCTTCTATATGGTTATTTATGCCTTCTGCAGCAAAAGGTAAGAAATACTGCAAAATGTAACACAAGAAAAGCTTTAGCACTACTACAACATTTAAGAAAAATATGTGCTGTTATTGATCTACTTTAGCCGTTTGACGTTTGTATATACTTCCAGTCGCATAAACTAGGGCTCGTTTACTTCGTTTCATTAGGTTGGATAAATTAAAATATCCAACCTAGTCACGTTTACTTTCAATGATGAAGGCCCATGATAAAACCCTAAGTCCGGCGCAATGTGGGATTATTGTTGGATAACTCATCCCACCTAGGTGGGATAAACAAGCCCAGTCTTCCGATTAAACTCTTTTGAATATATTTTGACTATAGAACCTATTTTATACCATATATTATAATTTTAATCAAAACTAATTTATTAGAATTTTTTGAGGATAAATTTTGGCAATACATAATTCTCCATATAGTTAT
Organism: Rehmannia glutinosa; assembly: GCA_016081115.2. NCBI lineage: Eukaryota > Viridiplantae > Streptophyta > Magnoliopsida > Lamiales > Orobanchaceae > Rehmannia > Rehmannia glutinosa. The sequence goes on from JABTTQ020002459.1 coordinate 36,046, forward strand.
AATTCAAAGTACACATTTGATAAGAATCTTAACTAATATATCATTCAAATAATTATAAGAGGTACATATTAAATTAGTAAGATTTTAATCTCAATCCAAAATCTCATCTTACATTTAATCAATCATTCATCATCGCATCAAACGGAGTAAACGAGCCCTAAAGGTCAGAGGGCAAATGACCCGCATTCAGTCATCCTGTGTGTATACTTGCTTGTAAGTGTAACTGAAATAACAGTTTTCTGATAAAAATGTGAACTTACTTTTATTCAAAATAGAAATTATAATAGCATTTCATTCTAATGTGTCGGAAACTTCTGATAATTCGACATTGTTATGAAATGTAAAGCACGATATGGAAATAGGCGGCTACCTGGAAACCAAATCTCGGGACAGCCCACGTCTGGTGCAATTTTCCTCTGAGATTGTAAAAGCTGAACAGAAAGGTCTTGGATTTTGCCCACATAACAAGCATGACAATAAATGTATAAGGCCACATTGGAAGCAGAAAGAGCTTTACGCTGAAGGGTGTCGAGCTGAAGGATCGGAAAACAAATGGAGCGTGCATTGACGACATAATGTCGACGCCATGTGCAAGAAACACAAAATCGGGTACTCTGCTATCGGCACCTTTGATGTCATAATAGTCAAGTTGTAAGATGATGAGGACATTGAGCCATTCACAGGAATAAAAGAAAGTTGAATAAGAATGTCGGGAAAAGCAAAAGCTGACATTTACAAACACTAAAAAGTGATTTTTTTTTCAACTTAATCTTTTTAGTGTTTGCAAAAGAAAGAAAACAGTAAACCTCCTTGCAAGAAGATTTTCTCTATGCATCTGCATTGCATATACTGAAATCTTCAAGTATGTTTCAGTATGGGATGTGAGAATTATCACAGTTAGAACAATTAATATCATACTTTTTGGAAAGTAGAAACATACTGAAAGAAATAATTCATATCTGAATTACCATTTAGGCAAACAATTAATTAAAAGAAATAGACTCACTTGTCCTTGAACTAATTTCTTTGTGAAGATCCCACGAATTAGCGTTAACTGTATTCCATAACTTATCATAAAAAGGCATGAAGAGACAAAAATTAGTCTTTAAGTCCATGTGGTGAAGACTGTGGTATCTGCAGAAACAAAAAGGAAAAGAAACATTACAGAGATAATACATTTACTATAAATTGTTGGCTATAATAAACACAATTCAAGAAGAAAATAAATGATGAATCAAAAACATATAGATACAAAAAAAAAGCATTAAATGGATTAAGACGAGAATCGAATGGGAACTTACGTCGGTGTATAGATAAGATATTTGAGAAGAGGAATAGCCTGAAATATTTGACAAGGAATAACTTCAACATTGCTATGCCCCAAGCACCGAAGAAAATCGAACACCAAAATATAACTATACATCAGACTAATGGATCCATAACCGATAAATGCTGTTGCTAAAGACGGAATTCCTATAACGACACAAAGTAACAAATGTTCCAAGAATGAAGCATGCCCAGCTGCAGCATAAAAGTAAATATACATAAAATGGTTAGCTTTCATATATAAACTATGTTAGCTAAAAGTGGGAATTTAACTTATTTTGATATTTTTGTACCTGTGAAAGGATTTATAACTTTAGAGCTATGATGGAGCCAATGATACTGTTGAAATAAAGTGGGAAAATGTAACAATCTGTGGATCCAGTAATACAATGGCTCAGATACTCCAATATGGAGTATAAGGCAACAAATAATTCCCCTTATATCCCAGATGGGAAAATTAGCCAAGAATGGGAAACTCAAATATGAGAATGAAGCCAATATAGCTTCAAGTATCAAAAAATTATCCCTGTTACAAAAATCAACACAAGAATCAAGAATTCATGTCTAACAAGCCAAAAATCTTTTTATAAACTAAAATAAAATTTTAAAAATATATTATTGGAGATGAATGGGAAATAGTACCAATGCCATTCTGCATCAATCTGATCGAATTCGACACCGTGTTGATCGATTCGACGAGCACGATTGAGGAAAAGCATGTTACTGTAAGTGCTCCATAGCTGATGAACAAGGGCTCTGAAGCCAAACAAGATGAGAATGTGCAAGCACCAAATTTCATTCTTGGTAATTTCTTTTTGTGGATAGCATATACCACTTGTCCAACTAATGGTCCATATAACAAATACTGTACACCAAAATTAATAAATTAGACAAACAAAACAACAGATAATCATATAACTACCAAAAGGGAAGAAAATTAAATTACATGCCTTGAAATTATCTAAGTACTCCCATGGCCAAGAAAAAAAAGGAGCTTCTTTTTTCTTTGGAATGATAATTCTCATGTTCTCCATCTTCCCTTTTTCTTGTTCTACCAATTTCTTTTTTTTTTTTTTTTTTTTTTTTGAGGGAATGTTCTACCAATTTCTAAGTACTTATATTGCCAAGAAAAAAAAAAGTACAACTCTATGGGCTCAGAGTAATCTTAAAGTCCTGGTAGTGAAGAATCTGAGAAAATAAAGCTGAAAAATTGGAGAGAACAAAATGACAATGGAAAATTTGCCTCCTTCCCTTAAATAATTTTTTTTTTTGGAACCAAATTCAACAATTTCGGGCCTTATATATAAACCTCCAAGATGAAACTATTGAGGCTGGATATACACATTTTCTTCATCTATTCATTTATTTGGGTTCTGCAATTTTCACATGCTAATAGTAATATTTGAGAATCACCAAAATTGTATCATAATTGTACTCAAATATATATGTATATGTGTGTGGTATCATAATTTCTCGCCGATCAGTCAATATAATTGACAGCTGGTGGATGGTACCATCCCAAAATAAAGGAATTTAATGCGAGTGAAAAGTAATATCAGGCCAACATGGGCATGGTATACACGGATGGGATCTTCAATTGCAAAATAGTGTTTCATTTCATATTTCATCGATGGTTGACAAGTGTATAAAAGTTATTATATTAATTTTGAACCATAAATCAAGTCTAAATTATGAGTTATTCAAGTCTAAATTATGGGTTATTCATATGGTAACTTTTATAAATTTGTCAATCATCCGTGTATGTGATGGAATATGAAATGAAACATCATTTTGCAACAGAAAATTCCATCATTGGTTTACAGGATGTTATTTGGGAGGGGGGGTTGCGCAGTAGTAAGAAAATGAAAGATCAAATATATATACATAGAGGTTGCAGAAATCGTTAAACACTAGTCGAATAGTAGCCTAACACCTAGGTTGTTTGGCTGAAACAATTTTTTTAACCGACTTGGGCAAAATCAGTACGTCCTAGAAGCGCTTAGCACCTAGGCGGCCTCCTAGGCCGATCTTTACGACACATATATATACATATACATACAAATAATAAAGTTTAAATATATTATAGTAAATGTCTAAAAAATACATCATTAAATCCTTCATCTATTAAAACTTAGAATATCTCTTTTACATATCACGAAAATCATCTACAATTGAATCTATACTAATTTTTTTGTGCAAATGTGCTTTTCAATATAAACAAGCAGACAATTATAAGAAATTCATCTTTTATTTTTATTTCTTGAGAAAGGATATTTTTTAGATGATAATATGAAAACATAAAACCCACAAGATCTCTAATTTAACTTACTAAAATTAATGTCATGTAGTACATAATAAATTTTATCCAACAAAATTGTAGAGGGGGCAAGGGATTAAAGTATAATACATATATGCATATATAATTAGTTAAAAAAAAGTGAGCCACAATGTGGCTCCGCCCCTGGGTGTTTGGATACCAAAACTTTTATTTTTCTTCTGCTAGAAAATATTTTGACCCCAAAATGCAATTGTTGTTTGGATGGTACTGTTTAAAAGAAAATGGCAAAGTTTTTATAATATAAAATGGGACATAGTTTAAAGTCGAGACTAGTATTTGATACTATCTTCGTAAGATGAAATTGCCCCGTTTACGAAGTGCTTACGATTCGCAATCGTCCTAAGATACAACGACTTTTTACGGAGTTCGACTTAGCGACTCTTCCAAAAATCGAACCAAGAGCTTAGCGAACAACAAAAGTGTTTAAGGCTTTCAAGCTTTTGATATGATATAAATCAATATCTTTGGTAATGCAGAATGACTTGATTTTTATCTGATTATTTTTAGTTTTTCATTTCATCTGCAGGGGCTTCATATTTATAGGCTTCAAGGTGCCTCATGGAAAGGATGTGTCTTTTGGTTCGAAAAGATATGTCTATAGCCAAAAAACACACCCGATTGCTCGGCGGATGCCACGATTCGAAAGTGCGCGATCCCGCAATCTTGCGCGTGCTTGGCAGAATAAACTTTACGTCGTAGTGCGCGATCGCGGTGCAAGATCGCGCGATCTCCTTCTTCCCGAGCGACCATACACAACATAGTGCGCCCGTGAACTAACCCGGTTGGATAAAAAAATTATAAGGTCCTTGAAGCCCAAGCCCAGGCCCGGGCCGGTGGGCGGATGTGCGTGTTTTGAACCAAACCCACAAGCATGTAGGTCATCACCACTTTAAAACTTTGGTGCCCAAGGGCCCAAACCCATTAGTCCAACTTTGGTTATATAAATAGAGCAATTTTTGGGTTTATCTCCTATGTGGGATGGAGATTTACTCTTCCCCCACATTTTCCAAATTCCATATTAATTTCTAGTTTTAAGTGACTAACTTGTAGAATTAATTTCTCATTCAACCGGAATTGATTTTGAAAAATTCAAAATATCAATCTCATCTACTCACTAATCATTATAATACATTTTCTCACAAATTCTACTATTTCACCCACTCATATATTTTTAACTACCAATTAATAATATTCAATCATTATTTTAATATATTTATATCAAATCAACTTTTATCATTACATTTTTATCTCACGTGCAATCACAATAAAAATCAATACTATTCTCTAAAAGAAGAATAACTTCCAAAATGAAAAGATATTCAATGCAACCTAGCTACTAAACTTTATTGGGATATATATTGTTAAAATTAGGATCTTTTTCAGTCTAGTCAAATATCATAAAGTCTTTTCACTTTCATTCTATTCAAAATAGAGCTTTTTACACGTATTTGATACATGCACAGTTGGACAATAACAAATACGTCAACAACAACAATAAACGTCGAGAAAACAACACATACTAGTTCATTTATTGGATTAACAGTAGAGCTCAAAATTTACTGCTCAACAAATAGTGGCCATTGATTTAATGTTTACATCAACATGTATAGGGTTGGGGGACCAACATTATAGGCATTATTCATCTTTACTGATTTTATTTACCTAACAGCCACAATTAATTTACTTTGGGACCCTTTTGGCCTTTGAGTCTTCATTTCTTCATTAGTCTGTGTCTGTGTACGATAATGTTGATGCATATGTTTGGTACTATCAGAATGGTTGTTTGGAAAGTGAATACATCTATGGCATGCATGCAGCCACGTGTCAGTCCTCTTTAAGATACTGGAAACCCTCACGTGACTTTAACATGCATGAGTCTAGCCAATTTTAATTACTAATTAAGATGTGAGAGCTACCAAAATAGAGATTGATCGGGACGGATTTTCTTTATATATTTTGGTTTTTCGGGTCTGTTGAAAATTGAAAGTACTCCTAGCTACTCATTGTTGTACCATTTATAGGGATGGAACCAACTTGTAACTATAAAACTTTAAGAGTGTGTTTAATTAACTAAACTTATTAAAAAGACCTTATAACAAGCTTTTACATTGTTTTTAAGATTATAAGATGTTAGATCTGATTTTAAGAATAAATGGTTGAAATGTTTGGAGAAAATAAGATCAAAACAACACTACAAGAAAATTCCAGTTTATCAGAATTTCTTCGAGAAATGATTTTGTCACTAAATTTTATAATTACCTCTGAGAATACATACAGAATAAAAATATCATTTCCCCAAATTATACCAACAAATTACCGAAAGTTTTTCAATTACCGAAATGATTTTGGTAGGTATTTACCAACAATTTTAGATTCGTAGGTAAATATTTTACCTACAATGATTTTACCTACACTTTACAATTTTCTTAACATTTACCTCTGATTTTTCGTAGGTAAACCTGTTTTTCTTGTAGTGTTATAACATATTAGTAATAATATATTATTTTTTAATTAAAAGGGTCAACGTGAAAGGGATTAATTATTATAATAAGATTTTATTTTGAAAATAAGGTGATTAGATCCCCCACCCCAACCTTTTTAAAGATAGCTTATAAACTCCTAACATCTTAATTTGAGAGCTTATAAGATCTTTTTTTTAAAAAAAATTATGAAATACTTTTACCGAATTTATAAGCTATCAAACATCTTATAAGATGTTTCTTAAAATTAGAATTTTTTCTCCCTTCTTCGTTCTTCTTCTTCTTCTGGTTCTGTGGTAAAAATACAGTTTCTCATGATAATTTTTCGTGCATATTTACTATACAGTTAGTGCTTATTTAGAACATGTGTGATGTTTTCTTTTTATTTTTCTATCTTATTTATATATTAAATTGAGATATTTGATATGTTCGTGCATATTTACTATATATTTAATGCATATTAATTTAGAACATTCAACGTGCTTTTATTATTTCTGTCAATTTTTATATACTAATGGATTTGTTTGATATGTTCTTGCATACTTACTATATATTTAATGCTTGTTTAGAACATTCATCATTTTATTTTTCTATTATATAATATAGTATTGAAATATATTCATACATATTTACTATATTATTAGTACATATTTAGTGCATTCTTACTACTTGGAAAACCTAAACTTGAAAAATACTCAAACCTGCCAATTTTGAATTAAAAACCGCCAAACACTCGTATAGTATTGAAATATATTCATGCATATTTACTATATTATTACAACATATTTACTATATTATTACTGCATATTTAGTACATTCTTAATGCTTGGAAAACCTAAATTTAAAAAACTCTCAAACATGACATTTGAATTAAAACTATCCAACACTCATATAGTCAGGGGCGTATCCTCCCCTATGAAGCCCCTCAAATTTTCTCAATTTTTTATATGTATAGTTTATTTTAAAATATTGTTTTTGTTAGTTCAAGTTGCTATGATAATCTAGAGAGGGTGAATAAATTATGCCGATTTTCCGATTTGTGCCCTCTTTTTCGAATGTAGAAACAATAGCAAGAATGTAAGTGCAGGAAAATAAACAACACTTGATGATTTATAGAGGTTCAACCCACCTAGGACCTAATCCTCTACCACCCCGGTATATCCGAAGTGGATTTCGAAAAAGAAAAAGAAATTTTATTAATAGATACCAAAACTATTACACCTTCACCTTGAAGAGTACCACACTCTTCTTACAACACCACCAAGAAGATTACCACAATCTTCTTTCACCTATGAAGAGTACCACGTCTTCAATACTTAAAATCACCCAAGTGTGCTCTTACCACAAGAACACCAACAAGGATGTCTTGTTTTGGATGATTGAAACAAATTCAAGATTACAACTCGATTCAAGTATACAACTTTGAAGTGCGAGTGTAATCAAGAATAAAGCCTAGTACTAAAAATGTGCAAGTGAAAGACTTAAAGCTAACCACGACAAGAATATGAAAGTGAAGAACAAATTTTACTTGTGTTTGTATTGCTTGTGTTGTTGAATCTTGTTGCTTCAATCCTTCATCTATTTATAGAAGAGGTTTTGGATTTGATTTTCAGACATAGGCTTCTCCTTGGAGATTGAAATCTACAAAAAAATGCAAATCAAATGGAGATTATAACTGTTAGAAATGAATCCCTTAAAATCATGAAAAGTTGTTTCGCACAACGGATAGTTTCTTTGATAAAACATTAGGTCGACCAGTTGACCACAAACAAGAAAATTGGAATTAAGCTTCAAAATTAGCCTGGTGGACCGGTCAAGGGGGTGCCCGACCAGTCGAACTATTGGACCGGTCCACCCCTCCTTTTTTTCAATACAGAAAGTTCTGTTTCTTGTTTTTGATCTTCAGACACCGGTCGACCACTTGGTCGACCGGTTGAACACGAAATAGAAGTGTTGTCCAATTTAATTTTGTCAAAAATAAACTTCAAGAAATACTTCAAAAATTAGTAAAAATATTTTAGATCGATTAGGAGTATTTGGACAATATTTAGAGACATTGTTTTGGTGAAAAACTCAGTTAATAAAATCATCAAAACTACAATAAAAATATTTATCTAACAAACTCCCTTTTTTGATGATTACAAACCAAAATAATTTTAAGAGGTCGATTTTGAAAACGAAACAAATTTTTCCGGTAAAAAATAATTATCCATTTTGAGCGACACTTTTCATGCATAAGAATCATAAGGATGGGAGTAAAGATTTTTCAAAACATTTTGTAAAAGCTCCCCCTATCAACATGCACATCAAGAGTAATTATAGAAGCAAACAACTAAAAGCTAAAAGCTCAGCTTTTGAGCTTAGATATCAAGAGCTTAGAAGCTCCCCCTGTCAAAAAGAAATCATTAGACATGTATAAAAGTCCATAATTCATCCATTGGACTAAGTTTTATTCTCGACTTTTGACTTTTTCAACCACAACTTATAGCTTCTTTCGTGATCTTTTTCTAGCTTATTTGAGCTTATAAGCTTATTTCATGTTTCTCCTCCTTTGGAATCATCAAAAAGAATGTTAGCATGATAAAAACATCATATAATCATATCAAAGTGCGCATTTCAACCGAATTATCGAGCTTTTGAGCATAAATCTTAAAATTTCAAATAACTAGGAAAATCTTGAGAAAATGATTTGTAAATGCTTATTTGATTGGTGAAACACAATCTCCATAAACATATAAGACATTTGAAATCAAGAGAATCATGTAAAGGATGAAATTTTCATTGAAATATTTTGTCGAACAATTGGCGTGCGTAGAATAAAAACGAAGATGTATGGCACTTGTAAAGGTAATCATGCTCAAAAATTCATCACCAATCACAGTTCTATAAATATAATCCATCAACAATCAATATTCCCAACATAATGATATAACAAATTCATCAAAATACCCAAATACAAGCACTTTATCAAGGGTTCAACCCAATTGAGATTAAAAAGGAATTAAACTTACCAATTAATCGGAGAAGTCGGGAAATGATGATGATATACCAATAATATAAGTTCAATAATATTGAATTTAAAGAAAGAAATTATTTTGAGTGAATTGTGTGTGAAATTTGCAAAGGGGTGTGAAATAGGTGAAAACCACGTAAGAGAAATGAAGTCTGGGACAGAAACTGAACTTAAGAAATTTTAAGCCTTGTTCGACCGGTCCAGGGGGTGGTCGACCGGTCAGGGGGTGGTCGACGGTCAGACTTGGTCGGCCGATCTGGCCGACCACCTCGGTAATCCGGTCCTTGAAGCATATTTTCGAGTTTCATCCGAATTTTGAGTTAAAAATCCAATTTTTCACCACTAAGTTTTAAAAAGGCACAAAATGCAAACATAGACCTTATTCGATATGCATTATGCCTAAACGAGCTCGAATAGACGCAAAAAACTCGACGGTTAACGGTTTTGTAAAAATATCCACGAGTTGATCTTGAGACGGAACGAAACACATCTCAATTTTTCGTTTGGAAACACAATCCCTTAGAAAATGATGATGAACCTCAATATGTTTGGTTCGGTTGTGATGAACCGGATTTTGAGCAATATTTATAGCGGACGTGTTATCACAAAAAATAAGAACATTTTCAAAAGAACATTTGTAATCCGCTAAGGTTTGTTTCATCCAAAGTAGTTGAGTGCAACAAAAGGCCGCAGAAATGTATTCGGCTTCGACCGTTGATAAGGAAACACAATTTTGCTTTTCCAAAAACCAAGATATAAGGAGATCGCCTAAAAATTGACATGATCCGAAGGTGCTTTTGCGATCATCAATATTTCCCACATAGTCTGAATTACTATATTCTTTAAGAGAAAAAATTTCATTCTTTGGATAAAACAAGCCATATGAAATAGTGTCTTTCAAATATCGAAAAATTCTTTTAACGATACTCATATGAGATTCTTTGGGATTGTTTTGAAAACAAGCACATAGGCATACGACATGAAGAAGATCGGGTCTACTTGCGGTTAAATAAAGTAAACTACCAATCATACCTCGATATTTTGATTCATCAACCGACTTAGCTTTCTCATCCTTGTCTAGCTTGACGTTGGATGCCATTGGAGTAGTGATGGTTCTTCCTTCTTCAATTCCAAACTTCTTTAGAAGTTCTTTGGTATACTTTGATTATGATATGTAAATGCCTTCTTGACATTGCTTAATTTGAAGTCCAAGGAAGAAATTGAGCTCCTCCATCATACTTATTTCAAGTTCACCTTGCATCAACTTTGAAAATTTCTTTCAAATGGATTCATTTGTAGCACCAAAAATAATATCATCGACATAAATTTGAACTAATAAACAATCTTGCCCTTTTTCGAAAACAAAGAGAGTAGTATCAACTTTACCTCTTATAAATCCATTTTACAAAAGAAAAGAGCTAACTTTATCATACCATGCTCGGGGTGCTTGTTTTAAACCATATAAAGCCTTTTTAAGTTTATAAACATCATTTGGCCTTGAAATTTTTTCAAACCCCGGAGGTTGTTTTACATAGTCTTCTTCTTGAATAAAACCATTTAAAAATACGGATTTAACATCCATTTGGTAAAGCTTGAAATTTTTGAAACATGAATAGGCAAGTAAAATACGTATATCTTCTAAACGTGCAACGAGTGCAAAAGTTTCATATAATCAATACCTTCCTCTTGACAATACCCTTGAGCCACTAACCTTGCTTTGTTTCGAACAATATTGCCTTGGTCATCAAGTTTGTTCCGGAATACCCATTTTGTACCAATAATTGTTTGTGATGGAGGACAATGTACTAATTCCCAAAAATCATTTCTTTCGAATTGATTCAACTCCTCTTGCATTTCTAAAAACCAAGCCTCATCTTCAATTGCTTCGTTTACATTTTTGGCTCTTTTTGAGAGATAAGAGCTTTCTCAGTAAATTTCTTTCTAGTCATGACTTTGCAAAATAAAAAAGCTAAGTCTATCATACCATGCTCGGGGTGCTTGTTTTAAACCATATAAGGGCTTTTTAAGTTTATAAACATCATTTGGCCTTGAAAATTTTTCAAACCCCGGAGGTTGTTTTACATAGTTTTCTTCTTGAATAAAACCATTTAGAAATGCGGATTTAACATCCATTTGGTAAAGATTTAAATTTTTGGAAACAAGAATAGGCAAGTAAAATACGTATAGCTTCTAAACGTGCAACGGGTGCAAAAGTTTCATCATAATCAATGCCTTCTTCTTGACAATACCCTTGAGCCGCTAACCTTGCTTTGTTTCGAACAATATTCAAGTTTGTTCCAAAATACCCATTTTGTACCAATAATTGTTTGTGATGGAGGACAATGTACTAATTCCCAAACATCATTTCTTTCGAATTGATTCAACTCCTCTTGCATTTCTAAAAACCAATCCTCATCTTTAATTGCTTCCTTTATATTTTTTGGCTCTTTTTGAGAGATAAGAGCTTTCTCAGTAAATTTCCTTCTAGTCATGACTTTGTCTAGAGGGTCGCCAATTATGAGATCTTTAGGATGATCTCCTTTAAATTTTAGAGCAACGGGGAGATCCAAATTTTCACCTTTATCTTCTTGCGGAACATTTGAAATTGAAGGTTGATCATTTGATATTGAGGGTTGATAACTTTGAGCATCATTTTGAGTAATTTGTTCAATATCGTCTTCTTCATCACATTCATCATTGGGTATTCTTTCAACACCCGAAGCTTCATTGAATTTGACGTGAATGATTCTTCAACCACCATGCTAGTCTTATTGTAAACCTGATATGCTTTGCTCTTGGTAGAGTACCCCATAAATATTTCTTCATCGGCCTTAGAATCAAGTTTGTCCAATTGATCCTTAGTATTCAAAATAAAATATTTACACCCAAATATTTTGATGTAACTAGTATTTGGAGTTATTCCTTTCCAAAGCTCATACGATGTTTTATTCAACTTGGGACGAAGGTATACTCGATTAATAACATAACATGTTGTACTTAAGTCTTCGGCCCAAAAATATTTTGGAAGTAAAAATTCATTGAGCATTGACCGACTCATTTCTTGAAGAGTCTGATTCTTCCTTTCGGCTACTCTATTTTGTTGTGGTGTTCTTGGAGCCAAAAAATTGTGAGCATATCCCTTGGTTTCACACAAGACTCTAAATTCACCGCCTCGATCACTTCGAATAGACTTAATGGTATCTTCCTTTTCATTTTCAATTAGTCTACACAACTTAGCAAACTCATTAACGGCATCGCTTTTATTACCAGAAAAATAGTCCAAGTATATCTAGAATAATCATTGACTATAACAAAAGTGTAATATTTTTCACTTAGACTAGCCGTACCAATATCCCCGTACAAATCAGGATGAAATAATTATAGAGGCTTGGTTGTGGAAATTTTATTTTGGGCTTAGAACTATTTTTAACTAATTTGTTCTTTTGACAAGTGTCACGAAGCCAAGATTTTCAAAAATTATAGGTAGTCCTTTTAAATGTTGGTTTTTGTAAATATTTTGCAAATTTTGTATCCAACATGTCCAAGTCGCCTATGCCATAAACTAGTTAAATCATTATTGGCGACAAGACAAGAAACATTTTGACTAACCAAATCACTTGTACAAATTTTATAAAGATTGCCTTTTTTATTTGCTTCACAAATAGTTTTATCATTTTTAAGAATAATACATTTTTCTTTATTGAAATAACATTGTAATTTGAATCACAAAGTTGGCTAATACTTATTAAATTAAACTTAAGCCCTTCATCTAAAAGAACATTACTAAGAGAGAAAGAAGAGTTACCAATTTCTCCATTTCCAAGAATTTTTCCCTTGCCATTCCCGAATATAACCATGCCTTCTTCTTCGAGCTTGATGTTGGTAAAAAGTTCTCTCTTGCGGTCATGTGGCATGAACACCCGCGTCCACGAGCCATTTTGGATCTTTCGTAATGGTTATAGCCCCTAGCACCTCATTGTTTTCATCGCCTATGGCTATGAGACCATGTTCACTTCTTTTTCCTCGTCGGATGTGGCAAGTAGCTCATCCCGTATTTTTGCTTTCGGCATTTAGAGATTTCTTCTTGGGAAAAGGCTTTTTCTTCTTTTACTCCTCCACTAATTTCGGGCAATTGGCTATGTAGTGCCGGGTTTAGACATTTGAATCATGAGTTGTCTCTTGACTTTCTTGCCTTATTTTTATTTACAAACTTGGTAAATTTTCGGACAAGAGTGGCCGTCTCCGCATCATCTTCATCACTAGCATAATATGAAATATTAGAAGTAGATGCTAAGCCTTTAGGAATAGTTTGCATACCCGATTGAGAGGTGGATGATTTGGAATTTTTCCTTTCTTTAAGATATACTTCGTAGATGAGGAGGTTCCTAATGAGCTCATCGGACTTGAGAGTTTCGAGAATTTGAGCTTCCGTGATTGTCATCACTTTTTCCAACCATGAACCGGGGAGAGCATTTAGAACCTTAGTGACCTTGTCTTCTTCGGATATAACTTTCTCAAGTGCCACAAGAGGATTGACTATGTTGTCAAGCCTTTCAACCATTTTTGAAATATTTTCTCCATCAAGCATAATGAAGTTTTCAAAGTCTTTAACATGCATGATTTTTCTTGCTTGTTTAACTTTCTTTGTACCCTTATAAATGGTTTGCAATTTCTCCCAAACTTCATGTGTGGATCTTATGCCTCTAATACGATTATACTTGATGGCGGTAAGAGAGCAATGCAAAATATTTAACGCCTTACCGTTTAGAGAAAATGACTTCTTGTCATTATCAAATTCTTGAAGGTCTTGAGAACCGAGGTGCCATCTTCTAATTTCTTGGTTGGTTAAGTTCCTTCAATAATCGCATTCCATATGTCGAACCCACACCCTTGTAAAAAGCACTCCATTAGGTCTTTCCAAAAAGCATAATTGTTGGCGTCGAATAGTGGTGGCTTATTGGTGGAGGCGCCAGTGGGGAGGTAGCTTTCACTCGTAACCATGGATCTTTCCTCTTTACTCTCAATGAAGAACGAGCTTGCCAAAGAGTTTGTATCTGATACCATTTGTTAGTCCAAGTGGCTTTATTAATCTAGAGGGGGGTTGAATAGATTATGCCGATTTTCCGATTTGTGCCCTGTTTTCCAAGTGTGGAGACAATAGCAAGAATGTAAGTGCAGGAAAATAAACAACACCTGATGATTTATAGAGGCTCAACCCACCTAGGGCCTAATCCTCTACAACCCTGGTATATCCGAAGTGGATTTCGAAAAAGAAAAAGAAATTTTATTAATAGATACCAAAACTATTACACCTTCACCTTGAAGTGTGCCACACTCATCTTACAACACCACCAAGAATATTACCACAATCTTCTTTCACCTATGAAGAGTACCACATGCTTCAATACTTAAAATCACCCAAGTGTGCTCTTACCACAAGAACACTAACAAGGATGTCTTGTTTTGGATGATTGAAACAAATTCAAGATTATAACTCGATAGAAGTATACAACTTTGAAGTGCGAGTGTAATCAAGAATAAGGCCTAGTACTTAAAATGTGCAAGTGAAAGACTTAGGCTAAACACAACAAGAATATGAAAGTGAAGAACAAAGTTTGCTTGTGTTTGTATTGCTTGTGTTGTTGTATCTTGTTGCTTCAATCCTTCATCTATTTATAGGAGAGGTCTTGGATTTGATTTTCAGACATATGCTCCTCCTTGGAGATTGAAATCTACAAAAAATGCAAATCAAATGGAGATTATAGTGTTAGAAATCAATCCCTTAAAATCATGAAAAGTTGTTTTGCACAACGGATAGTTTCTTGATAAAACATTAGGTCGATCGGTTGACCACAAACAAGAAAATTCGAACTAAGCTTCAAAAATAAACTTCAAGAAATACTCCAAAAAAATACTAAAATTTTTTTAGATCGATTAGAGTATTTGGACAACATTTAGAGACATTGTTTTGGTGAAAAACTCGGTTAAATAAAATCATCAACATTACGATAAAAATATTTATCTAATAGTTTTTTAGTACTAACTATTTATTGTTTTATTGATTTAGCCCCTCCAAAAATTTTCGACCCACTGCATATAGTATTGAGATATATTCATGCATATTTACTATATTTATTATGCTTGGAAAATCTAAACTTGAAAAACTCTTGAACCCGTCAATTTGAATTAAAAATCGCTTAGCACTCATTCCAGAATCGAATATGGAAAAATCGGTTCAAAATTATGGGAGTTGGAATTCTTGTTTTGTCTTTCTTGTCTTATCCAAAACCTTGAAAATTTATTAGATTATCCCTAATCTCAATTAATTACTCTCTCAACTCCTAAAATGAAGGATAAAATAAGCGAAGAATAGTTTAAGAGGGTGTTTGGTGAGCTTATAAGCTCTTAAAATGTGTTTGGTAATTTTTTTCCAAAAGAGCTTATAAGTTTTAAAAAAAAAGTTGTTAGAGAGCTTATAAGCTCCTAAAAAAAACACCTCCACCCCAACGTTTTTTTAAAAGAGCTTATAAGCCCCTTATTTTAAACATTCAAAAGACAAAAATATACTTAATAATTTTATAAGATATAAAAACAGCTTATAAGCTCAACTATCTTATTTTATCCAAACACTCTGACATCTTATTATTAAAATAAGATCTAACATCTTATAAGCTCCTAAAATAACTTATCAAATGTAAGAACTTATAAGATGTTTTAAATAAGCTTTGTCACGCCCCAAACGCGACGCGACGACAATCAACCACTTGAATAGAAATAAACCATCAGTCTAGACAAATGATACAAATAACTCCAAGTGAAAGAGAGTCTAAAGCAGCGGAAAAAAAAACATAAGTACGAATTACAACTTAAAGTCTAACGAGGTCCAAATACATCCGGCATAAAACCTGAATAAGTTTACAGGCCAAAACTAAAGCGTAAGAACGCCATATCCAAATCTTAAATGTCAAGGGTCCTATGCCATCAAGTTACAGTCAAAGAGAGAAAAGAGTAGCAGGATAAAAGGGAGTCCAACATTCATAGAAGTACATGAAATAAGTACAATCATCAGAAATATGGTACAAGTTCGACAGGCGGGACGAGGGTCAACAATCTGTGGTCGGGTCGACATCCTCAACATCGTCCCCATCTAAAGGTTAGAAAACAGGAGGGAATGAGACAGAAATCTCAGTGGATGGGATGATCGTGTGCAAAGATGGCGATATATATTTTGATGCAAGAAAACAATCGTATGAAAAAGGCGTGAGATATAATCGTCATTTCACACACCCACAAGCGTCGTGAGATATATATGTAAGTAATATACTTATACGATTTTAAGAAAGCGATTCGTGGTCACACACGCACTATGTGATTCAAGCAAGACAGGAGGATTGCACGGATTTGTAGCGCCAATCCTATGCAAGACAAGTAGCGGTTGCGTCATGCATTTGTAACGCCAACCAATGCAATACAAGTAGCGATTTGCGTCACGGATTTGTAGCGCCAACCAAATGGGTCCGATTAACTCAACCGTGTGGATCGACATCGATTCCTTCGTTCTTCCTTGTAACTTCCTCGAGCAAGATGGTCCAAGACTGTCACCTTATTGCTCTATAGCGCAAAGACAAAATCCATAGTGGAGCTAGCAAGGATCGGATTTGTCATAATCATGATTATACCTCAAGTACTATAACCCACTTCCTCGACAAACTCCGTCCCTCGGTTGCGGAATTAGGACAATGGGGCGGAAGAGTGGAATAGCGAGCCGCCTTGCCCATCCCCGACGTATCCATTCCGATCGTGAGCTCGACACACCAAGTTGACTCGGACAGAAAGTAAATACAAGTTGTGAAGTCAACCAGGTAATCGAGTATTATTGATTCGGGAAGCAATTGAGGAAAGGTTTTGAAAATTTCGGCGGCAATTATGGCGTTGGTGGAGTTATTTGAATGAAGATGATTATCGAGAGGACAAGCAATCTTCGATATCTTGAAAGATTAGGTGGAATATAAGTCCCGTTATAGATTCGAAATCACAAGACGAAGAATTAAGCTCCGCTCATGATCGCGTATTAATCGGTCAAGACGATCCGATAAGTCAAGGGGTCTTAAGAAAATAATTTTTTTTTAAAATAATTATTAAAATCAGAGGGTCCAGGGCTGTTTCTTTAAAGGAAAAATAATTTGAGTTAGGTCCTTGTTAAAAGAAAATTTACAATTAGCCCCGTTTTGTGAAAACCGATATGTTTGGGGTTTAAAATTTAATAAATAAATGTCCCGACCTACGAAAATTATAAGGTAAGTTCCTAAATTCTCTAAATTGTTCAAAGATTCAGGTTTTTAAAGTTTTGAGGTCGAGTTTTTATAAAATTCTCATATTGGCCCCAAATTTATTAAAATTATCATTTCGGCCCTAAGTTTAAAATAATTGGAACTCACAAACCGGAAGATCTTTTGATGTGATTCCAGTTGGAAAATGTCACTAAGGTCAGTGGGATATTGGGACAAAAACAGTTTTAAAAATAAATAAGTATAGGTCCCTTAACCTTTGAAAATCTCATTTTTGTCCCATTTTGAATAATTGCCTTTTAGGCTTTTAGGGGTCCAATTGTTATGAAATTTGAACCTTGGGTACAAAATATAATTATGTTATAGTTAAATTAGTATTTCCAGGTGCATGGACTGCATAAGTCCTGGAAATTTCATTTTGGTCCTCAATTTTAATCTTTTACGATTTGGTCCCTCAATTTTTATAAAATTACTTTCCAAGCTCTAAACACTTGGATTTTTGAATACACTTAAAATATGTTATTTCCAGTCCATTAAGAGTTAAAATTTTAAATTTTAAAAATAGGGTCTGGTACAGTTTCGAAAATTGCAATATAGCCCTTAAACTTCTAAAATTTTACAATCTAGTCCTTGGGCTTTTAAGGGTTGATTTTATTTATCTAAAAACTCTTAAAACTTTATTAAAATGTCCAAACATAATTTTGAACCTGAGTACAGTCCCAAAACTCGAAAATTATAGAGGGTCCCTTAAGTTTTATTGTCTTGCAATTAAGTCCACCAACTTTCCATTTTTGCATTTTAAGTCTAAAAATTGAAATTTAATCAATTATGCTCGACTTGTCCAGGTTATAAGTCATACAAAACATGGATTTTAAGGGTCATACATATACAAGTCCATTTCACATAAGAATTCATCAAATATCACAATATGCACCTATTTTTCAACAAATAGCATTTTGAGCCATACTTGAGAAATTTTCAACTTGATACAAGAAATTAACATGCAATACATAACATATATATATATATCTCAAGTGCTCAACATCAAATACTACATGCATTTTAAGTATAAAAACACCTAGAAGTTGGAAAGATTTGTCCACCCACCTTAAAAATGAACTTGTTGGTGAAAGATGAGATAAATCACTCTTGAAGAAGAAGTGGCTTAGGTCAGCCCCTAAGTCAAGGAATACCGAAAAAAAGCTGTAGGTGTTAGAAAATAAGGTTAAAAATTAAGGAAAAAGAAGAAAGAGGTGAAGGAGTTGGTAAAAACTACACTTACCTTGTGTAGTAGGAAAAATGTGACAAGCAGAGGTCTCCAAAAATTGTTTTACTTGCTCACCCTCAAATATCACTTAAGGTCAGCCCCTAAAACTCCAAAAATAAAAGTGGAGTGTCAAAATTTCGAATTTTAGGGGAAGAAAGAAAAATGTGCTACAAACCCAATTTCTTACCTTCTAGTCCAAATTCCTTCACAATTTCTTGAGGTCTAGTCAAGATGGTTCCAAGTCTATTATCTTCAAGTTGTCTTCTAAGTGTTCCTCAAACCAAAAATCAAACTTAAGTTAAGAAGTGAAGAGGATGATCTAGAGGATAATAAGATGATTTTTAGAACACAATTTCTTACCTTGTTGAAGGGGGTGTTCGAATTTGTTGTTGAAGTAGAAGGGGGTGTTCTTGAAATTTTGGTTAAGTGTTTGAAGGTTTGAAGAAGAAGATGAACTTATGCTTAGAGAAAATGTTGGAGGATATTTGGAGAGAAGTTGGAGAGAATGGCTTGAGGGATGAATGTGTTGAATGAAAAATTGAACCAAATTTTTGATCCTCTAGGCCAAATGGCCGTCCATCGTGGAGAGGGGGAGAGGGACAAATTTTTATTTTGGTTTGGTTAGATGATGAGTTAGGGTAATAATTGGGAAAAATTAGAACATAAAATAATAGTTAGGTTACTTTCTTAGGGACAATTGGCCAAAAGCTAGTTTTTAGGGGGGAATTTAAAATATATTTTTTGACCAATTGTGATAGTGGGGATTGTAGGAAAATTCTAATATGTAGTTTTTTTTTAACAAAAAATATAAATAACCTCCCTATTTAAAGGGTATTTTCGAAAATTAGAAAAAAAACATATTTGATTTTCTTTTCTTTTATAAAATTGGAGAAAAATAAAATGTATAAATATTTATACTTAATATTAAATTTTAAAATTAAAGATGTGAAATAAGAAATATGTATTTTTAAAAACATTAATTGGAAGTTGTTGGGGAAATGATTTATAGAATATAGTGAAATATTTGGATAGGGATTGGAATATACTCCTAATTTATCGATGGTCCAATATTTCTAAACTCGTAGTCATTCAATCAAGTATTATTACTAGAGGAGAATATAAAATTGCTAAGCTCAAAAATGCGAAATGCGTAATTGACGTTGGAAGAAATAAATAAAAGTAGAGTCGCGTTTCATTAATAATAGGTTTGTGATACATAACTTAGAATAAATAATCATTACATAATACCGTATCTCACGCGTTGTTAAAATTCGGAGCTTCTCAAGCTTAGCCAAACACCCTCTAAATCAGTTCCCACAATCTCCCCAGGATATGGGTCCTATATAATCATTGTACACTGCTTTTATTATTTCGTGGATCTTTCTTGTCTTTGAAAACGAAATGGAGTATAAAACTATATTATTTATTAGTACAAAGAAATCCCCATTCATTTTGAGTAAAGTAGGAATATGTGTGCATTAATGTCCTTAAAAATAGAAAATAGTGGCTCACAGTCACAGGTCACAACTAGTTGGGAAAAAGAGAATTCGTTTTAGAAATTGGAGCCTCAGAGGTAAGGTTGAGAATGGCTAAATTGCATACTTTTGTCCACTAATTTATATAGGAGAGTGTGATAAATAGGATATTAACTTTTGATTTGTTGCACATTGAGCCTAATTTCTATTAGCAATAGGGATGACAATATGACGGATCGAGTTGATTATCAAAGACCCAGTCCACCTTGTCTTTAGAACGGGGCGGGGTGACCCGTCCGACCTGAATTAAATAAACCTAAATAGAGAAAATGACAAAACGGAAAAAATGTTTATTATTAATATATTTATAAAATATTATTTACAAAAGCTGTTATTTTCAATTTATTAATGGAAGAGATAATATTAAAAGGTAAAAAATATATTATAATATATATTATATATGCAAAATATATATTAAATATATTAAAAAAAACGGTAGGACGGGTACCTGCAAGGTGGAAGTGGCACCGAGACCGCCCCATCACAGAACGGGATGACCCAAACGGAGCGGGACATGGAGGGTATCCGTGGGTCGGGACAAAATTGTCATCCATAATTGGCAATTGCGAAATTAACGATTTGCTCCCAAATTTTGGGAATTTCAATCCCTCCAATCATCTTTAATGATATTTTGGCATGTTAAATTATTTCTTATTTTCATATAAACGGGTTAAAATCCCCAAATATTTAGGAGCAATTTCGGTATTTTTTTGCAATTGTCGAAGAAATTGGACTCAATGTGAAATAAATTAGAAAACAAGCAAGATGTTATAAATTCTCAAATAAAATAAAATGTTATAAAATATTCAACAAAAGTTTTAGAGAATGACCTTAAGTCCCAAAATAATTATGACCTTATAAGCCTCTTTAAAAGAAAGGAATTTCTAACTCATTTTCAAAAATCTTCTCAAACTACTTTAATTTTGGCTGTATTAATTACAAGATAATCATAACTAATATTTTATAAGCTTTGTAATCTCATTTTATCTTCAAAAACTTTTATTAATCTAGCATTTTATAAGCGCTGTGAAATAGTTTTGGAATTTTTAAAATCTTAAAAATAAGTTTAGCCAAATATCCTTTTAATTTAATTAACATATTCCAATATAAAAATACGGATGATTTTACGATAGAAAAATATAAAGTCGTAAATTATGTGATTAGAGAACATAGTTGATTTATAATAATAAGCTTATGAATCGTTGGGAACGGTATTTTTAATGCAATCACGAAGCAATATTTATAATCCTATCTGACAATGAGGGACAATGAAATAAATGTCCTCCATACCTAGGAAGAAATTGAACTAATAATTTCCCGTTTTTATTCGTCTTTCTTGTTTAGTCCTCACATTCTAGTTAGATAAAAACTCATGTTAGACGATTTAACTGGTCAAATCCGTTAGACGGATTCTAAATCCAAATCCAGTGGTATTTTTGTGGGCAATTGACAGAAATACCCACATTTTTTAAGTCAATGTCAATTTTTTACACTTCCGGTGCAATTTTACCTAAATTTACACTTCTCGGTGCAATTTTACCTAAATTTACGCTCCCTACTCTTTTTTACACAACAATACGCTCCAAAGAAATATTAGAAAAATTTTACGCTTTATTTCAACATTGTTTCTAACATGTTTCAAACATGTTTTTTGTGTTTCAACATTGTTTCGTACATGTTTCTAACATGTTTCAAACATGTTTACGTGTTTCAACATTGTTTCTAACATGTTTCTTTTAATAAAAATAGGTAAAAAATTGTATTAAACATCGAAAAACTTCATTGAAACAACAAAGAAATATCGAACAACATTAAAAGGGTATGGAAACAACCAAAAAACAACTTAAAAATATTTAAAACACAACATGAATAAAAAGAGCTTAAAAATAAGAAAAAATTGTATTTACACATTGAATACTACATGAAAACAACAAAAAAATTTATTAGAACAACATTAATAATATTATAGAACAACACCGAAACAATAGAAACAATGTACAAAATAATATATGAATAAAAAACAGCATAAAAAATAAGTTAAAGTTGTTTTGAAACATCGAAACAACATAGAAACAATAAAGAAACAAATTTAAACAACATCGAAACAACTTATATAGCATATAATGTTAGATAAATGATTCTATCATGATTTTGATGATTTTGTTTTTACACCAAAACAATATTTTTAAATGTTGTCCAAATACTCCTAAATGATCTAATTTTTCGGAGTATTTCTTAAAGTTTATTTTCTACAAATATTGGACAACACTTTTATTGATTTTGTGTTAATGTGTTTTTACACCAAAACAATGTTTCTAAATGTTGTCCAAATACTCCCGATCGGTCTAAAATGTTTTTACTATTTTTTCGGAGTATTTCTTGAAGTTCATTTTTGACAAAAATTGGACAACTCCTCTATTTTGAGGTCAACCGGTCGCCCTATAGGGCAACCCGTACCTGAAAGTTATGCAAAACAGAGAACATCCTGTTTGCTGAAAAATAGGGGTTGGACCGGTCACCCTATAGGGAGACCGGTGGGGTTGGACCGGTCGCCATATAGGGCGACCGGTACCTGAAGTTTGGTTCAAATTTGCAAACTTCTCTGTATTTTTTTTGAAGAGGCGGACGGTCCAGTGGTATGTCCTGGTGACCGGTCGCCCGTGTAAAATCTCGGTGTTTTCAATGTTTTCTCATTTCTACGCGACCGGTCGCCCTATCTTTTTGACAGCAAATTGTAACCATTATGTAGCAGACAACTTTTCCTTAAATTGTGGGGTTGATTTCTAACAGCTATAATCTTGATTTTAATTGCATTGTTTTTGTAGAAATCAGTCCCCAAGAGGAGCCTATCCATGATCAATCATCTCCTATAAATAGAAGAAAACTTGAAGCAACACAACAAGAGAGCATACAATACAACACAACAAGAAATCGCAAAATTGTCTAAGTTCTTATTGTCAACATTCTTGTTGTAATAGCACAAGTATTTCACTTCCACATCCCGAGGTCTAGACTTAATTCTTGATTACACTTGCACTCAAATTTGTATTGTTCATTATAGAGTTGTAATCTTGAATTTTTGGGTTCATTATTCAACACAAGATATCCTTGTGAGTGTTCTTGTGGTAAGAACACACTTGGGTGATCTAGGTGTTAGGTGCAAGAAGATTGTGGTAATCTTCTTATTGAAGAGTGTGGTGCTCTTTGAGGTGTTGAAGAATTTGGTGTTCTTCAAGGTTAAAGATTGTGGTGATCTTTACAAGGTGTCGTTGAAAGAAGATTGTGGTAATCTTCTAGGGAGATTGTGGTAATCTCCAAGGTGGTGTTGAAGAAGAGTGTGGTGCTCTTCAAGGTGATGTTGTAAGGTGATGTTTATTAATCGTGGTAATTAATAAAATCTTTTTTCTTTTTGAAATACATCCCGGAGATACTGGGGTGTTAGAGGATTAGGCCCTAGGTGGGTTGAACCTCTATAAATCGACGCGTGCTATTTACTTCCCGCACCTTCATTCTTGTCTTGGCTTGTTTGATTCGAAAAAGAGGCATAATCGAGAAAATAGAGATAATCTATTCGGCCCCCTCAGATTATCGTAGCCGCTTGGACTTACAAGTGGTATCAGAGCCAAACTCTTTGGCAAGCCCGTTCCACATCGCGAGTAAAGAGAAACGATCAATGGCTACGAATGAAGTCTACCTTACCAGCACCTCCACCAACAAGCCACCACTATTTGATTCTAAAAATTATACATTTTGGAAAGAAAGGATGGAATGCTATTTACAAAGTTTCGGGTTCGATATTTGGAACATGGTCATAAATGGAGAATCCATCCCGATAAAAGACGGACCACTCACCTCCAAAGTCCTCAAGGAGCTCAATGATGAAGAAAAGGAAATCCTAAATGGTAAAGCTCTAAATATTCTTCATTGTTCACTTACATTTTCAGAATACGGTCATATTCGTGAATACGATCGGCACATGAAGCATGGGAAAAATTAGAAGCTATCTATGAAGTATATGCAAATGAAAGGAGCAACTCAAAAGTATTTACTTCTCAATTGGATACAACATCAAATCCAACAACATGGGATGTGCTTTCTACAACTTCCGATGATAAAGAAGTCGAACAATGTCTTATGGGCATCGAAGAAAAACGAGGCACGCTCTAATCCTTCTACTTCTTATGATAATGAATTATACAATGATTATAGTGATTTGCAAAATGATTTTGATGAACTTCAAAATGAATTGAAAAGCTTACTCTTTAAATACAAAAATTTGAAAAAGGAATTCAATGTTTTGAAAAATGATAAGGATAGTTTATTTACTTCCTATGAATCACTATCATGTGCTCACACCACCACACTTGATAAGGTTAGAATCCTTGAAAAGGAAAATAGCACTCTCGTTGAGGATATTAATTGCATGAGAAATGATTTACTTAAATTCAACTTGAGTACTGATAAAATGACCAAGATTGTTGATATTCATAGTTGTGACAATTTGAAATTAGGACTTGATCATAAGCCTAATGTTGTTAATCATATGAAAAAGAATCAAGTCTCTAAGCATGTTGGTCATTATGCTCCTAGAATTATTACTTGCTTTTATTGCGGTAAAAAGGGTCACACGGCTAATTCTTGTCGAGCTAGAAATAGCTCTAATTATTGTTGGAGACCTAAAAGTCTCAAAGCTAATCTCAAAGGACCCAAACACTTGAGGGTACCACAAAAAATGTCATATTAGGTACCCGGCGGAATAACAATCAAAGAAAATTCATACCGCCAAGAAGACATCAAATGATTGTTTCATTTGATCAAAGGAGAAAACAACATCAAAATGAATTTCCAAGAAAAAGACACTATCAACAATGGGAAGGACACAATCCTTGGAAATAGAGCAATTGGAGAAGCTATCATCAACAAGATGATTTTCAAAGTGGAAGATACCATCAACAATGGGAAAGACACAACCCATGAAAATGGCGTAATTGGTAAACCGTATCTCCCTATTTAAATATGCATTTTAGTTTATTATTATGCATGTTTCTATTTGTGCCTTAATTGTCAAAATGAGTTTTCAAATATTTATTTTTAAATTAAGGTCTTCAATAAATATTTGTGTTTTTAAAATCCTTTGAAAAGAAGACCTTGCATGATGTTTTTAAAACTCTTGTGCATTTACTTAGACTAAGGTGTTTTATTATCTCTTATGGATTTATATAGCATAAACATACTTGTGACATCTCTTATTGCTTTAGACTACACTTTTACCATTATATTTTGTGCAAGAATTACTTAAAAATTGTGTAGGATATATATCTTCATAAATATGTCATAATATGTCAAGAGTGACATAAACTATCGAGCTACGCACATTATTGTTTTTCATCTTATAGACTCGATATATTTTCGCCATCTGCCTATGTGCTTGATTTTCAAGATATTTCAAAGTATCTCACACAAGTGCTATTGAGAGGAATTTTTGATTTTTGAAAGGCACTATTCAATAAAGCTTGTTTTATCCGAAACTTGTGAAGGATTATATTTTGTTTTGATAAAACATTTGATTATTATCCTCCTCTCAAATTAGGCATTCGATTGCACATATTCATGTCCTTATTCTTGTTTGCTTTGTCAAAACTCCTTTTCAAAAAATTCTTTTAAATGAGGTCTCAACTACATGCTCTCGGATTTTCAAATTCAAAAGAGACCTTATATGGCGTCTTATAAGCATATTTGAACTTACATGTTTTATGAAACTCTTGATGATTTGTTTTAAAGCATAGTATGTGTTACTTGTTATAGTATTATTCGAATTACTATGCTCTTGTGCAAGATATCTTGTTAAGATTTTGCAGAAATTTTTGGTATTTTGGAACAAGCTTGATGACCAAGGCGAAGTTAGTAGCTCAATGGTATTGTCAAATAGGAGGTATTGATTATGTTGAAATATTTGCACCCGTAGCATGTTTTTTTGAAGCTATTCGTATTTTACTTGCATATTCTTGTTTTAAAAATTTCAAGCTTTACCAAATGGATGTTAAATCCGCATTTCTAAATGGTTTTACAAGAGGTAAAGTTGATACTACTCTCCTTATTTTTGAAAAAGGGCAAGATTGCTTACTTGTGCAAATTTATATTGATGATATTATTTTTGGTGCTACTAATGAATCTTTGTGCAAGATATTTTCTAAGTTGATGCAAGGTGAATTTGAGATGAGCATGAAGGGGGAGCTCAATTTCTTCCTTGAACTTCAAGTTAAACAATGCCAAGAAGGTGGTTATATTTCACAATCAAAGTATACAAAAGAACATTTGAAGAAGTTAGGCATTGAAGGAGGAAGAACAATCTCTACTCCTATGGCAACAATATCAAGATGGACAAAAGTTTAAGAAAGGCATATTGGTTGACAAACAAATTCGAGGTATGTTTATCTACGTTTACTACTCCTTTAGACTCGACATTTTTTATGCCTTATGTCTATATGCTCGATTTCAAAACTATCCCAACGAATCTCATTAAAGTGCCGTTAAAAGAAATTTTCAAATATTTGAAAGGCACTTCTTCTTATGGCTTGTTTATTTAAAGTTTTAAAACGTTCATATTTTTCGGGATAACAAGTCCGGTGATAATAATTTCTCAAAATACGGGTTGTCATAATCAAACTAAACAAATTGAGATTCTATGCTTTCTTCTAAGGGATTGCGTTTCCTAAAACGAAAAATTGAGATGTGTTTAATTCCGTCTCAAAGATAACTCGCGGACATTTGTTTTTTAATCATTAAACCGCCGAGTCTTTTACCTCATTTCGAGCTTATTTAGACATAATGTATATTGAATGAGGTCTATGTTTGCAACTAGTGCATTTTAAAACTTAGGAGTGAAAAATCGGATTTTTGGTACAAAATTCGGACAAAATCAGAAAAGGGGCTCCAGGGACTGGAAGAGGGGAGGGCGACCGGTCGACCACCACCTGGACCGGTCGGCCTACCCTTGGACCGGTCGACTGGAGTAAAATTGGATAAAATTGATTTTGTCCCGCACTTAGTCTTTTTCATACGTTTTTCACTACTTTCGCACCCCTTTGCAAATTTCACACACAATTCACTCAAAATGATTTCCTTCTTGAAAATTACATATTTTTGAGTTTATACTATTGTTATATCATCCATGATACCCGACCTCTCCGATTAATTGGTAATAATTCTTCTTCTTTATCTCAATTGGGTTGAACCTTTGAGAATGTGCTTCATCATTGATATATTGTTGGAATTCTTATATTCTTATGTTGGGTATGATGATTGTTGTTGGATGATATTTGTAAAATTGCATTTGGTGATGAAAAATTTGGCTTGGTTATTTTTACAAGGGCTATATACATCTTCTTTATTATTTGACGCCCGCCAAGTGTTCGATAAAATGTTTCTAAGAAAAATTCATCACCAACATGATTCTCTCGATTTCAAATGTCGTATATATTTATAGAGATCATGTTTTGCAAATCAAATGAGCTTTTACGAGCTTGTACAAGTCATATGATCAACTCTTCCCTTAGCTTTTGGATTTTCTAGCTTAATATTCCAAAAGCTCGATAAAACGACTACTTAGCGCACTTTGATATACATGACCTATGTTTTTATCGTACTAACATTCTTTTGATGATTCCAAAGGGGAGAAACAAGAAATTGGCTCGTAAGCTCATAGAAGCTAATAAAAGCTCGAAAGTAGCTATAAGCTATGGCTACTTAAAGCCAAAAGATGTGGATCACACCGAGTCCATTTGATGAATTATGGACTTATTTACATATCTAATGATGTTTTGTTGACAAGGGAGTTTATAAGTTCTTGATACTTAAGCTCAATATGTAAAAGCTAAACTTTTAGCTTTTGGTTGATTGCTTCTATATTACTCCTGTTGTGCATGTTGATAGGGGGAGCTTTTGCTAATGTTTTTAAATATTTACTCCCATCCTTGTGATTATATTGCATGGAATGTTGTCGCTCTCAACGGATAGTTTATTTTTTAACTTAGGTAAAATTATTTTGTTTTCAAAATCAACCTCTTTAAATTGTTTTGGTTTGTAATCATCAAAAAGGGGGAGTTTGTCAGATAAATGATTTTATCATGATTTTGATGATTTTGTTTTTACACCAAAACAATGTTTTTAAATGTTGTCCAAATACTCCTAAATGATTTAAAATATTTTTACTAATTTTTCGGAGTATTTCCTAAAGTTTATTTTCGAAAAATATTAGACAACACTTTTGATGATTTTGTGTTAATGTGTTTTTACATCAAAACAATGTTTCTAAATGTTGTCCAAATACTCCCGATCGGTCCAAAATATTTTTACTATTTTTTCGGAGTATTTCTTGAAGTTCATTTTCGACAAAAATTGGACAACTCCTCTGTTTTGAGGTCAACCGGTCGCCCTATAGGGCAACCCGTACCTGAAAGTTATGCAAAATAGAAAACATCCTGTTTGCTGAAAAATAGGGGTTGGACCGTCACCCTATAGGGAGACCGATGGGGTTGGACCGGTTGCCATATAGGGCGACCGGTACCTGAAGTTTGGTTCAAATTTGCAAACTTCTCTGTATTGTTTTTTGAAGAGGCGGACCGTTCCAAGGGTATGTCGTGGTGACCAGTCGCCTTGTGTAAAATCTCAGTGTTTTCAATGTTTTCTCATTTTTACGCG
Organism: Rehmannia glutinosa; assembly: GCA_016081115.2. Lineage (NCBI taxonomy): Eukaryota > Viridiplantae > Streptophyta > Magnoliopsida > Lamiales > Orobanchaceae > Rehmannia > Rehmannia glutinosa. Next base: position 64,993 of record JABTTQ020002459.1, read on the forward strand.
ACCGGTCGCCCTATTTTTTTGACAGAAAATTGTAACTGTTATGCAGCAGACAACTTTTCCTTAAATTGTGGAGTTGATTTCTAACAGCTATAATCTTGATTTTAATTGCATTTTTTTTTGTAGAAATCGTCCCCAAGAGAGCCTATCCATGAGCAATCATCTCCTATAAATAGAGGAAGATTTGAAGCAACACAACAAGAGAGCATACAATACAACACAACAAGAAATCTGCAAAATTGTCTAAGGATCTTCTTCAGGATCCTCCTCGGGATCCTCTTCATTATCGGCCTTGAAGTTGGGCATGGGTTCCGCCTCGAGTGGTGGCAACGGTGGTGCATTAGCCGCTGCTAAAGCGGTCTCAAAGATCCCGCTGGGTTAAGGCATGCGTGATGTCCTCGATCACTGCATTTGTTTGATGATAGTATCTTCGAGACGTCCGATGGTGGCTCTCGACATGTATGCGTCCCTTTCCCACTTTCCGCGGCCTTCCTTGGCGCGTTCCATCTTCGTGCGAGTAATTTCCAAGTGTTCCTGGATTGACTGGATTTCATCTTCACGAGCACGGATGGTATCCTCACGATCCTTAGCAAGGAGGGTAAGATCGTTCTTCTCCTCTTGGCTCTTCACCAGGAGGTGTGTTAGTTCTTGGTTGCGGCGGCGTTCCTCTGCCAATTCTGAGATAGCCCGAAGGTATTCCTGGTGCCAGTGGTTCGTGTATGCCCAGAAGTAATCACGTTCAACGCGAGCCTCCAATAATTCCCACCAGATAGGTGGCATCGGCTCCATCCTGAACAAGCCAAACTAAGAAGGATTAGACGAAGCAAGAAAAGATAGGAAAGAACAAGGAAAGAATGACTAAGGAAAGTCAGTCAAGAGTTAACTAAGTCAAATCAAGTATGACTATGGATTCTCCAAGTATAAATTCTGACTTAACATAAACATCAATAATACGGTTCTATGCCTTTATTGAAATCGATTTCACACTTAATTGGTCAGGTCGCGGTACTACTCAACACACCGGTCAGGGTCCTATCCTGGGTCGGCTCGATGTAAGTTTCCATCTTACTAGCCGAGCTCGATATCATAAACATCACGCCCCCAAACGCGACGCGACGATGATCAACCACTTAAACAGAAATGATCCCACCAGTCTAGACAAATGATACAACAATCCCAAGTGAAACAGAGTCTAATGCAGCGGAATAAAATACACACAAGTACGAGTTACATCTCAAGGTCCGACAATATTTGAATACAATCCATCAAAATATCCGAATTTAAACTTACAGTCCAAACTAAAACAGAATGAAAGAGTTCAACAATAACAAAAGCAAAAGAAAATGTCGCTCGACATCAATGATTATAGGAACTAGTACGACAGGCGGAGCACGGGATTCAGTCCGTGGTAGGTTCGACGTCTTCAACGTATTCCTCATCTAAAGGTTAGAAAATAGGAGGGGATGAGATAGAAATCTCAGTGGATGGGGTGATCGTGTGAGAGTGTGGCGATGTATATAGTTAATGCGAGAAAACGGTTGTATGAAAACGCGTGAGGTATGATGCATGTTTTCACACATAGTCCACAAGCGTCGTGATAAATATATATTAAGTAATATATTTATACAGTTTAAGAAATAGTTCGTGGTCACACAAGCACGATGATTCAAGCAGACATGAGGATTGCGTACTGATGTGTAGCGTCAATCCCATGCAAGACAATTAGTGGTTGCGTACTGAAGTGTAGCGCCAACCCATGTATTACAAGTAGCGGTTGCGTACTGGAGTGTAGCGCCAACTAAACGTTCCGTTCAATTCCGGAATCGTGTGGATCGACATGATTGATTCCTTCGCTTCTTCCTTGTAACTCCCCGTTCATGATGGTCCAAGATCCGTCACCTTATCACTCCATAGGTAAAGACAAAATCCACGTTGGAGCTAGCAAAGCTCGATTCGTCATAATCATGATTATACCTAAAGTAGTACGACCCGATTCACTTGGACAAACTCCGTCCTTGATTTGTGGGATTAGGGCGATGGGGCGAAAAGAGTGGAATAGCGGCCGAGCTGCCGGTTCCATCCCCGACGTATACATTCATCGGGTGAGCTCGACACACCAAGTTGACTCGGGCAAAAAAGTAAATACAAGTTCGGGTAGTCAACCAGCGATCAGTATTATTGATTGGGGAAGCGATTCGGGAAAATCTTCGAAAAACGCGAGTGGCAATTATGGCGTTGGTGGAGTTATTGGATGAAGATGATTATTGGAAGGATAACCAATCTTCGATATCTTCAAAGATTAGGTGGAACATAAGTCCCGTTATTGATTCAAAATCGCAAGGCGAGGAAGTCGCCCGCGATCGGGTATTAATCGATCAAGACGATCCGATAAGTCAAGGGGTTTCTGAGAAAATAAAATATTTTAATTAATAATTAAAGTCAGAGGGTCCAGGGCTGTTTTAGTAAAAGGAAAATAATTTAAGTTAGGTCCTTGATAAAAAGAAAATTTACAATTAGCTCCGTTTTGTAAAAACCAATACTTTTGGGGTTAAAAATTGAACAAATAAATATCCCGACCTTGAACAATTATGAGGTTAGTTCCTAAAATCTATAATTTGTTCAGATATTCAGGTTTTTAAAGTTTTGAGGTCGAGCTTTTATAAAATTCTCACATTGGCCCCAAATTTGTTAAAATTGTCATTTCGGGCCTTAAGTTTAAAATAATCGGAACTCACAAACCGGGAGGGATTTTAATGTGATTCCAGTTGGAAAATGTCACTAATGTTAATAGGATATTGGAAAAAAGCAGTTTTTAAAAGAAATAAGTGTAGGTCCTTTAACTTTTGAAAATCTCATTTTTGCCCTACTTTGAAATAATTGCCTTTAAGGCTTTTAGGGGTCCAATTGTTATGAAATTGAAGCTTGGATCCAAAATATAATTAAGTTATAGTTAAATTAGTATTTCCAAGTGCATGGGGTGCATAAGTCCTGGAAATTTCATTTGGGTCCTCAAGTTTAATCATTTATAATTTTGTCCCTCAATTTTAGTAAAATTACTTTCCAAGCTCTAAACACTTAAAATATGTCATTTCCACTCCCTTAAGAGTTAAAATTTCAAATTTTAAAATTAAGGTCTAGTACAGTTTCAAAAATTACAAAGTAGCCCTTAAACTTCTCAAATTTTACAATCGAGTCCTTGGGTTATTAAAGGTTGATTTTATTTATCTTAAAACTCTTAAAACTTTATTAAAATGTCTAAAAGTCATTTTTGAACCTGAGTACAGTCCCAAAATTCGAAATTTTTAGAGGGGTCCCTTAAGTTCTATTTTCTTGCAATTTAGTCCACCAATTTCCCATTTTTGCATTTAAAGTCCAAAAATTGAAATTTAATCAATTATGCTCGACTTGTCCAGTTTATAAATCATTCAAAACATAGATTTCAAGAGTCATACACATACATATCCTTCTCATACAAAATTTCATCAAGTATAACAATAAAGTGCACATGTATGCCGTATTTTTCGATAAATCGCATTTTTGAGCAACACTTGAGAATTTTTCCAACTTGATACAAGAAAATAGCATGCAATACATAATATATATCTCAAGTGCTCAATAACAAAATACTACATGCATATTTTCAATTTAAAACACCTAGAAGTTGAAAGGATTTTCCACCCATCTTAAAGATCGGTTTGTTGGTGAAATGGGATAAATCTCTCTCGATGAAGGAGTGACTTAGGTCAGCCCATAAGTCAAGGAATATCAAAAAATATATGAGTTAGAAGAATGTGGTTAAAATTTTAGGAAAAAGTAGAAGATGGTGAGAAAATTGGAAATACTACACTTACCTTGTGTAGTGAGTAAAATGTGACTAGTAATGGCTTCCAAGTGTAAGGTTTTGGTCACCCTTAATGTCAACCTCCAAGGTCAGCCCCTAAAACTCCAAAAATAAAAATGGAGTATCAAAATTTTGGAAAATAGAAGAGAAGAAGAAAATGTACTAAAAATTCCATTTCTTACCTTATAGTCCAACTTCTTCACAATTTTTCTTCAAGATGACTAGTCTCTTAATTTCTTCAAAGGTCTTCTAGGTATACCTCAAGATCAAAAATCTAACTTAAATTAGAAGGTGAAAGAGATGAGTTAGGTCATATCAAAAATGGATTGAACAAGAAATGTTTCTTACCTTGGGAGTGTAGTTTCGAAATTTTTGAAGAGTAGGGAGATGAATTCTTGAAGTTTTTGGTTAAGTGTTAGTGAATAAGATGAAGAAATAGTTAGAGAGATGTAGGAGGATTTTTAGAGAGAGAGAGAAGAGGAAATACAAGACTTAGAAGAAATTTGGTGTTGATGAAATGAAATGGGAAGAATAAAACTTGAACAAATTATTTGTTCACCAAGGCCAATTTTGGCCGTCTATATGGGGGAAAAAGAAGACAAATTTTTTTTTCTTTGGTTGGTTAGATGATGAGTTAGAGAATAATTGAGGTCATTAGGGAAGAAAGTAATTTTTAGGCAACTTTATTAGGGACAATTGGCCAAAATGCTAAGCTTAGGGGAAATTTTTAATTTGGTCTTGTTTGACCAATTGGATGATTTTTTATTTTTTATTTTTTTTTTTTTTGTTTTTAATGAAAATTTTATTATATAAAACTTAAACAATTAAATTCAAGGCTCGAGAGATGAAAAACACTTTATCAATCAATAATTTTAAGCGGAATGGCATTAAGTGACCAATTGGATGATTGAAATGGTGGGATTAATCTAAGATGTATGTTTGAATTAAATGGTGTAAAAATACACAAGATGAATACTTAAGATGTACATGTACAAGAGTTGGGAGATTTTTCTACACAAAATTATACATCATGCCCGTCCAACATGTGGGTAATTGTGGTATTTCCATATTTTGTTTTTGTCCCAAAATTGATGATAATAGATGAATAATATCAATCTCCAAAATAATTAGTGATTTCCTTGATCACTTATAAGTCTCATGATCACTTATTCTAAATCGAATCCTTAATTCTATAAGGTATAAATCTCTAAAATAAATAGTCTCTTAAAATTCTAAGGTGACTAGTAAATACACAAGTAATAATAATGATGATCAATCAAGTGATCATAAATGTGAAATAAAATTAATAAATAATTATGATCACAAGTAATAGATAAAAGAAATTAAATGCAAAATATATTTATCATTACTACTTACCCGTCAAATCGACGCGGTAAAATAGTCAAATTAATACAAGGACGATACGTGAAACAAGTACATGTTCGAATAAAAATTGAGGGCTTCACATTCTCCCTTCCTTAAAAGAATTTGGTCCCCAAATTCTCTTCAGAATAGCTCTGGATATTGATTCCTCATGTCTTCTTCCATCTCCCATGTTGCGTCTTCGTCTCGGTTGTGGTTCCGCCATACAACTTTAACCATTGGAATCTCTCTGTTACGCAATTGACGTACCTGCTGGTCGATGATTCTGATTGGTTCCTCCGTGCAAGATAAATTTTCCATTAGAGGAGGAGCATCACGAGTGATGATGTGCTCAGGATCTGGTTGATACTGTTTCAATCTCGATACATGGAATACATCGTGCATCCCCGCATACTGTGCCGGTAACTCTAGTCGGTAGGCCAACTTTCTGATCCTCTGCAAAATCTTGTAAGGCCCAATATATCTTGGACTTAATTTGCCTCCTTTCTTTGGATTGATCAATCCTTTTCGTGGCAAGAGTCTGAGAAATACTTCATCTCCGGCTTCAAATTCCAAGTCCTTTCTCCTCTTGTCCGCGTAACTCTTTTGGCGGCTACGAGTCATGCGGATCCATTCCTTGATCAACTTGACCTTCTCCATGGCCTCCGAACTAAGTCGACCTTTGGAATCGAGGTGACTTTCGTTTCTCTTTTGGAGTCCATTGGTCATCAATCTCCCAGTGTAGTGGGGATCTACACTTTCGCCCATACAAGGCTTCGTAGGGTGCCATCCCAATTGTGGCCTGATAGTTGTTATTATAGGTGAACTCGGCCAATGGTAAGTGCGAATCCCAACTTCCTTGGAAATCCAATGTGCAGGCTCGCAACATGTCTTCCAGGGTTTGAATTGTTCGCTCGATCGGCCATCGGTTTGCGGATGTCTTTCTTTGTCTTTGAAACTTAGCGAGGTACCCAATTCCTCATGTAAGCATTTAACGGAGACAAACCTCGAGTCTCTGTCGACACTATGTCGATGGCACTCCATGCGGTCGAATGATCTCTTGGATGTAAATTTGCACAAGTTTACGCAAAAGTGTCGGTTTTCTTCATGGGTAAGAAGTGTGCAGATTTCGTGAGTCGGTCTCGACTACCCATATAAGCATCATCGCCTCGTCTAGTCCTCGGTAGATTCGTCACGAAGTCCATCGTTATGTGTTCCCATTTCCACTCGGGAATTCTCAATGGTTGTAATAAACCAGATGGTCGTTGGTGTTCTGCTTTTATTCGTTGACAAGTCAAACATCTCGCAATGAACTCTGCTACTTGGTTCTTCATGTTCACCCACTAGAAATGTCGTTTCAAGTCCTTATACATCTTGATTCCTCCAGGGTGTATAGTGTATTTCGACGGTGTGCTTCGCTTAGAATTCTGCTCCTAATCTGCTCGTCACTCGATACACAAACTCGATTCCAAAATCTGATGATCCCATCTTCATGTACCGAGAATTCTGATCCCTCTCCTTTAAGTATCTTCTCTTTCAGTCTTTGAAGTTGCACATCTGTCTCTTGTCTTTGCTTTGATCTCGTTGATGGGTCGGGTTTAACCAAAATGTTAGCACACAAAATTTGAGTATTGGTTCTTGTCGATTCAAGTGCTCAACTCTTCTAATGATTTCCACTCTCGAATCATTAGTCCGCTAAGCTCGCCTTTTCGCTCAAGGCGTCGCCTACTATGTTAGCTTTCAGGGATGGTATTGAATATTAAAGTGATAGTATTCTATTAACTTCATCCATCTCCGTTGCCTCAAATTGAGATCCTTCGAGAGAATAGATACTTTAGGCTCTTATGATCCGTGTAAACCGTGAATGTTGCTCCGTTGAGATAGTGCCTCCATTTCTTTAACGCGAACACTATTGCTTTGCCAATTCCAAGTCATGCGTTGGGTAATTGGCTTCATACGGCTTGAGTTTTCGTGATGCATAAGCAATGACTTTTCCTTCCCGCATGAGCACTACTCCTAGTCCTTCCTTTGATGCATCCTTTGTAGGCGACAAAGTTTTTGTTCCCTTTGGAAGGGCTAAGCGGAGCCGTAGTAAGTCGTTTCTTGACTCTTGGAAACTAGTCTCACACTTGTCATTCCACTCAAACTTGACTTGCTTCTTGCAGGTTAGTCGAGTGAGTGGTCCGGCTATCTTGGAGAAATTCGGATAAATCTTCGATAATATCCGGCCAGTCTAAGAAACTTCGATCTCCGTCTGAGACTCTGGTTGTTTCCATTCAACCACTATCTATACCTTGAAGGATCTACGACAATCCCGGTACGGATACTATGTGTCCCAAGAATGCGACTTCACTAAGCCAAAATTCGCACTTGCTGAATTTGGCATACGACTTGTGCTCGTAGTGTCTCCAAAACGATTTTGGATGAGCGTTTATGCTCTTCTCTAGACTTAGAGTATCACGAGTATGTCATCAATGAATATCACTACGAATTGATCCAAATAAGGTTGAAAAACTCGATGCATCGATCCATAAACGCGGCTGGCAGTGCGTTTGTCGACCGAAAGGCATCACTACAAACTCGTAGTATCCATATCGTCCGAAATGCTGTTTTGAAACGTCTTCTTCACGGATCTTTAGCTGATAATATCCTTGTTGTAAATCAAACTTGAGTACACCATCGCTCCTTGAAGTTGATCAACGATTCGTCTATCCTCGGAAGGGGTATTTGTTCTTGATGGTCACGCTATTAAGACCGAGATAATCTATACACAGTCTTAATGTGCCATCCTTCTTCTTGATGAATAGTACGGTGCTCCCCAGGGAGAGCGACTTGGTCGGATAAATCTCACATCCATCACACGTAATTGTGTCTTCAACTCTTGTAACTCAACGGGAGCCATTCTATACGGCGTTCGCGATCGGGGTGGTTCTGGTAATACCTCAATGGTGAACTCGACTTCCCTATACGGAGGGGACAGTGGTGAGTTCTTGTGGAAATACATCCGTATATTCCGATACTATAGGTACTTGATTAATTTGTGTCTCAACCTTAGGTTTGTTAATTACAAACGCCAAGTACCCTTGTGCCCCTCTAGTGATAGCCTTCCTCGCTTTCATTCTTTGAAATGATTGGGGTAATCTTAACCCGTGCTCTTCCCAAAATTTCCACTTCAGGCTTACCGGGTTCACATAGTTTAATGGACTTGCGATGGCAGTCCATTTGTGCATGGTGTGCAGACAACCAGTTCATTCCCAATATAATGTCGTATTCGGATATATGTAGCAAGATCAAATCGCAGGAAAGTTTATCTCACCAATCTTAACTTCCATGCATTATAGATAATATATGTTATCCGGCTTACGTCCATAGGAGTGGACACTTCTAAACCTATAGGCATATGTTCCATGCATGCATGCAGCTTGTATACAAAATGTGGTGCGACAAATGAATGCGTTGATCGAGGGTCAAATAGTACTTTAGCGTAGTGGCTGGATACTAGAAGCATACCTTCCACCACGTCTGTTGCCTCCGGAGCCTCATATCGGCTAGTGCAAATGCTCGGCGGGCATCCTTGCCCGATTTCCTGGCCATTACCCAACTTTGGCGGCTGCACTTGTTTCGTGCGATCCTCGTACTTCGGGCAATCCTTCACCGGTCTTTGGTCACGCCACATAGCAAGCATTTCCCTGTTTGTGCCAACAATCATTGTGATATGTCCCATTTTTTGGCAATGTGCACATATTGGACCTGGTTTTTCTGATCGGTCCTTTTCCTTTATCCGTCTTATCGAGTGGTCCTTCAAACTTATCAGCCGCTTAGATGGCATTTTGTCCCACACTGTCCTCTTGAGACTGTTTGATGGCCTACTCTCTTGAATCATCCCAATACGGTTGAGTCTTGACTCGATGCGGAGAGTCGCTTTACCGCGGCGGAGTAGGTTGTCATTTCATGATCAAGCGCTTTTGAAGTTCTATCTTGATCCCCGTGTGAACTTATATAATTTGTCCTCTTCTGTACTGATTGTCCCCAGAGCGTATTTGGACAATCGATGAAACTCAGACTCGTACTGGGCTACAGACATGTTCCCCTGTCTCAACTTATGGAACTCATCCCGACGTGCCTCCTTCACGACTTGGGGAATATACTGCTCATTGAATTCAGCCAGGAAATTTTCCCACGTCCTATCTACTTGGTCATGTTCCCATTTTCTCTCAACTGCTCTCCACCAATCTCTAGCAGCCGATTCTAGTCGGAACACGGCGAGCGTAACCTTTTGTTCCCCTGAGTATTGGAGAGCATTGAAGATATTCTCCATTTTCCCAATCCATTCTTCTGCCTTTAAGTCATCAGGCTCTCTTAAGAAAGCCGGTGGGTCAAATCGCAAGAATCGCTCCAGAGTGCGATCATTTGCCTCTCTAGCGGGCTCGGGAATACGCCGTTGATGCTCTGCTTGTTGTCTCATGAAGACCAAGATCTCATTGCGGGGCTATTGCGGTCAAGTTATCTCCCAATCGGCGGAGGAGGTGGTAGTTCGGGGGAGGGTACCCGTTCCCTGGGTATGTCCTCATACCTTCGGGGAACACGGCGGGGTCTCCCGCGTCCACGGTTTCCAGCCATGTATCTGTAGTTTAGCTACAATTCAGAAAGGAATGATTTCAATAAGTACTCGCATATAACAAGTTATGTTACAACAGCAACACAAGACATAGAATAAGTAGAAAAAGTATATTCATTGATTTGAAATTTGAATACACCCGAATGAGTTCATACAACAGAATATAGAATCGAAGATAAACTAGAGTCGAGGATACAACTTGATCAAAGTACAACGAGAAAGCAAAATACAACAAGATGGAAATAAGCGTCGGCTAAAATCTAGCATAGAAGTTATCTACTCGGTGAGGTCGCCGTCATCATCACTAGCGGCCTCGTCCATAAATGGAACCTGATCGGGCTGAGGTACCGCCTCAGCATTAGGCGATCGGCTACATCCGCCAGCCCCTTGCTCTAGTCCGGAGCATCATCGAGTGGGGCGGATTCAAGCGCTTGGCTCTTCATCTTCCATTGGATCCTCATCGGGATCCTCTTGAGATCTTCTTCAGGATCCTCCTCGGGATTCTCTTCATTATCGGCCTCAAGTCGGGCATGGGTTCCGCCTCGGGTGGTGGCAATGGTGGCGCATTAGCTGCTAAGGCAGCCTCCAAAGCAGCATCCCGCTGAGTTAAGGCATGCGTGAGGTCCTCGATCACCTGCATTTGTTTGATGATAGTATCTTGAGGCGTCCGATGGTGGCTCGACATGTATGCATCCATTTCCCACTTTCTACGGCCTTCCTTGGCGCATTCCATCTTCGTGCGAGTAATTTCCAAGTGTTTCGGATTGATCGGATTTGATCTTCATGAGCACGGATGGTATCCTCACGATCCTTAGCAAGAAGGGTAAGATCGTTCTTCTCTCTTGGCTCTTCTCCAAAAGGTGTGTTAGTTCTTGGTTGCGGCGGCGTTCCCGCGCAGTTCGAGATAGCCCGAAGGTATTCCCTGGTGCCGGTGGTTCGTGTATGCCCGAAGTAATCACGTTCGGCGCGGGCCTCAATAATTCCCACCGGATAGGTGGCATCGGCTCCATCCTGAACAAGCCAAACTAAGAAGGATTAGACGAAGCAAGAAAAGATAGGAAAGAACAAGGAAAGAATGACTAAGGAAAGTCAGTCAAGAGTCATCTAAGTCAAATCAAGTATGACTATGGATTCTCCAAGTATAAATTCTGACTTAACATAAACATCAATAATACGGTTCTATGCCTTTATTGAAATCGATTTCACACTTAATTGGTGGTCAGTACTACTCAACACGATCCGGGTCCTATCCTTGGTCATTTCGGTGTAAGTTTCCATCTTACTAGCCGAGCTCGATATCATAATCATCACGCCCCAAACGCGACGCGACGATGATCAACACTTAAATGAAATGATCCCAACAGTCTTCAGACAAATGATACAACAATCCCAAGTGAAAAAGCAGTCTAATGCAGAGAATAAAATACACACAAGTACGAGTTACAGCTCAAGGTCCAACAATATCCGAATACAATCCATCAAAATATCCGAATTTAAACTTACAGTCCAAACTAAAACAGAATGAAGGAGTTCAACAATAACAAAAGCAAAAGAAAAATGATTATATTGAACTAGTACGACAAGTGGAGCACGGATTCAGTCCGTGGTAGGTTCGACGTCTTCAACATACTCCTCATCTAAAGGTTAGAAAATAGGAGGGGATGAGACAGAAATCTCAATGGATGGGGTGATCGTGTGAGAGTGTGGCGATGTGAAGCCCCGATTTTTCCGAGCTATTAATTGATCCTTATTGTCGTTTATACTTTTGATCGACTATTTTACCGCGTCATTTTGACGTGTAATTTTTAATAATACATATATTTTGTACTTTATTTCATTTTATTTAATTACTTGTGATCATGATCTTTATTAATTCTATTTTGCATTTATGATCACTTGATTGATCATTATTACTATTTTTGTATTTATTAGTCACCTTAGAATTTTAAGAGACTATTTATTTTAGAGACTTTTACCTTATAGAATTAAGATTTTGATCTAGATTAAGTGATCATGAGACTTATAAGTGATCAAGGAAATCACTAATTATTTTGGAGATTGATATATTTCATCTATTATCATCAAATTTGGGACAAAAAAATATATGGAATTACCAAATTGCCATTATAGTGGATTTGCCATGGTGGATATTTTTGGAGTAAAAATATCATCCAACTCTTGTACACCTACACCTTATATTAGTCATATTGTGTATAATTATACCATTAATTCAAACATTATACACATCATCTCTTATATTATTTCTTTAATAATATTTTTGCCAACATGTTGGAAGTCTTCCAACATTCCATTCAAACCAAGTCTTGCCCATACCTTTGACCTTCAAATTGTCTCCCATGCATGAGGCAAAATGCAAGACACAAATTTGAACAAAAATCTCTCTCTCTCTCTCTCTCACTTGACGGCCAAATGGCCTTATTACACAAAAATTCATCTCATTTTTTCATCTAACACATTTACTCTCAAGCAAAATCCTCCTCCTTCTCTCTAAAAACTCCCAACTTCTCTCTACTCTTCTTCTTACTTTCTTCTTCAATACTTAGAAAATGTTTCAAGAATTCTCTCCATATTCTTCACAAAAATCGAACCAAACCATACTACAAGGTAAGAAATTTTATCTTCAATCCATTTTTGATATCACATAGTTCATCTCTTCCACCTTCTTAACTTAAATTTGAATTTGGTTTGGAGGTACATTTAGAAGACCTTGAAGATTAGAGCTTGACAACATTTTTGAAGAAGGACTTCAAACTTGAAGAACAACTAGTAGAGCAATTTGGACTACAAGGTAAGAATTGAGTACTAGACCCCCTTCTTTCCTACTCTTTCTATTTTTTTCAAACTTTAACACCCCTTTTTCATTTTTGAGAAATAGGGGCTGACTTTAGGTGATTTTGGAGTTGAGCCAAAATTTCCAATTTTAAGCTTCAACTAGTCTCCAAACATCTACTACACAAGGTAAAGTGTAGTCCTTCTCATTTTCTTATTTCCTTCTTTTTCTCCTTAATTTTTCTCTCATTTTTATAACTTCAAATTTTTGATATTTTTTGAATTAGGGGCTGACCTAAGAAGCTTCATCCAAAAATTGTGAAATTATCCCTTTTATTTCACAATTTCCAATTTTAAGGTGGGTGGAAAAATATTTTCCAACTATTAGGTGTTTTATTAAAATGCATGTAGAAAATTGATCATGAGCCTTGAGATATATATAATCTATGTATTGCATGTCAATTTTATATATCAAGTCATGAAAATTCTCAAGAGTTGCTCAAATTTGCTATTTATTGAATTTAGGTGCATGCATGTACAATTTAATGTTCTATTTGATGAATTCTTGTATGAATTGGACATGCATGTGTATGAACTTTGAAATCCATATTTTGGATGACTTATAACCTGGACAAGTCGAGCATAATTGATTAAACTTCATTTTTGGACTTAAAATGCAAAAATGGAAAGTTGGTGGACTTAATTGCAAGAAAATAAAACTTAAGGGACCCCTCTGCAAATTTCGAAATTTGGGACTGTACTCAGGTTCAAAAATGACTTTTGGACATTTTAATAAAGTTTTAAGAGTTTGAAGATAAATAAAATCAACCTTTAAAAGCCCAAGGACTAGATTGTAAAATTTTGAAAGTTTAAGGGCTACTTTGCAAATTTTAAAACTGTACCAGACCTTAACTTTAAATTTTGAAATTTTATTCTTAAGGTACTGGAAATGACATATTTTAAAAGTATTCCAAAAATCCACGTGGTTAGGGCTTGGAAAACAATTTTACAAAAATTGAGGGACTAATGTGTAAAATACTAAACTTGAGGACCCAAATGAAATTTCCAGGACTTATGCAGCCCATGCACCTGGAAATACTAACTTAACTATAACTTAATTATATTTTGGACCCAAGGTTCAAATTTCATAACAATTGGACTCTAAAAGCCTTAAAGGCAATTATTTCAAAATGGGACAAAAATGATATTTTCAAAGGTTAAAGGACCTACACATATTTATTTTAAAAACTGCTTTTTCCCAATATCCTACTAACCTTAATGACATTTTCCAACTTGAATCACATTAAAAGCCCTTCCGGTTTGTGAGTTCCGATTATTTTAAACTTAAGGTCCGAATTGGCAATTTTTACAAATTTGGGGCCAATGTGAGAATTTTACAAAATCTCGACCTCAAAATTTTAAAAACCTGAATCTCTGAACAATTTAGAGAATTTAGGAACTGACCTCATAATTTTTCAAGGTCGGGATATTTATTTATTCAAATTTAACCCCAAAAGTATTGATTTTTACAAAACGGGGCTAAATTGCAAATTTTCTTTTATAAAGGTCCTAACTCAAATTATTTTCTCTTTTACTAAAATAGCCCTGGATCCTCTGACTTGGAGATTTAATTAAAGTATTTTACTTCCCCAAAAACCCTTGACTTATCGGATCAATTTGACCGATTAATACCCGATCGCGGAGCGACTTCCTCGCCTTGCGATTTTGAATCTATAACGGGACCTATGTTCCACCTAATCTTTCATGATATCGAAGGTTGCTTATCCTTCCGATAATCATCTTCATCCAAAAACTCCACCAACGCCAAAATTGCTACTCGCAAATTTTCAAAAATTTTCTGAATCTTCTTCTGAATCAATAATACTCATTTGCTGGTTGACTACCTGTACTTATAAATACTTTCTGCTCGAGTCAACTTGGTGTGTCGAGCTCATAGTCGGAATGGATACGTCGGGGATGGAAACGGGCGCTCATTTGCTATTCCACTCTTTCGGCCCCATCGCCCTAATCCCGGCGAGGGACGGAGTTTGTCCAAGGGAAGCGGGTCGTAGTACTTGAGGTATAATCTTGATTATGACAGATCCGAGCCTTGCAAGCTCCATTTGTGGATTTTGTCTTTGCCTATGGAGCGATAAGGTGCGTCTTGGACCATCCGCCCGGGAGTTACAAGGAAGAACGAAGGAATCATTTGTCATCGATCCACACGATTCGGAGTTATCGGACCCGTTTGGTTGGCGCTACAAATCCGTGCACGCAACCGCTTACTTGTTTTGCATTGGTTGGCGTTACATTTAAAACGCAACCATTATTTGCCTTGCATGGGATTGGCGTTACATTTCCGCACGCAATCCTACCTGTCTTGATGAATCACATAGTGCTGTGTGACCATGAATGTTTTCTCAAATCGTATAAGTATATTACTTAAATATATTTATCACGACGCTTGTGGGATGTGTGTGAATTCATGCATCATACTCACGCGTTTTCACATAATTTGTTTTCTCACATTAACTATATTGCGCCACACTTGCCCACGATCACCCCATCCACTGAGATTTTTGTCTCATCCCCACTTTTTGTTTTCTAACCTTAGATGAGGATTTCGTTGAAGATGCGGAACCGGCCCTAGATTGAGACCTCGTACTCTACTTGTTGGCTTTACTACTTCTGTTGTTGATTGGACTCTTTTCTTATATTGTTGTCGGACTTTTGTATTTCTTTCCATTCCAGTTTTAATCAAGGGCGTAGACCCTTCGACTTTAAGTTGTTATTTTGTTGATCTTCGGGTATGTAATATGGATTATGGATTGTAGACGTAAGTTGTAATTGTACTTGTTATTTCATTTTCATTTGCTATTTAGACTCTGTTTCATTGGGTTTCGTTGATATTTATGCGGACTCTTTGGTTATTGTATTTAAGTTGTGGATCGCGTCGCGTCCCGTTTGGGCGTGATTAAAAATGGTATCGAGCTCGGTTAGTAAGATGGAAACTTACACCGAGCGACCCGGATAGGACCCCGATGCCTGTGTTTTGGGTAGTACCGCGACTTGACCAATTAAGTGTGAAATCGATTTCAAATTGGCATAGAACCGCCTTATTGATGTTCGAACTAAGTTAGAACGCATATTTTGAGACTTCATAGTCATACTTGTCTTGACTTAGTTGATTCTTGATCTGATTTTCCTTATTTGTTCTTTCCTTATTCTCTTCTTATCTTTCCTCTACCTTTGGTGATCCGCCTTAGTTTTGTTTGATCGAGGATGGAGCCGACGCCGCCTACATGGTGGGATGTATTCCATGCCTGTCTTTGGCGAGAATATTACCGTGCACCGATGATTCACCTTTGGGAGAGTGAACGCGCGACCACGAGCTAGCCGGGAGCGCCAACGTAATAGGGACTGACTCGGCGCTTGGCGATGAGCCAAGATGAGAAGAGCGAGTGACCATTGTCATCAAGGACGCGATAACACCATAAGAGCGCGGGAGGACCAAATCTGAGTATCGGGAGCGCTGGATAACATACGAGAGAGAAGATGAAAAGGGCAAGTGACGGCCGCCGAGAAATGGGAAATTGACGCCCGCCTATCCCGCGACACCGTCGAGCGCTTGGAGAGACCCTCATCAAGCGGATGATACGGTCATAGAGGACCTTACACGAGGCCCTAGCTCGAGAGACGCCACACTAGAGGCCGCTTTGGCGGCCAATGCTCGGCCGTTGCCACCGCCCCGAGGTGGAACCCGTACTGACGCCGAAGAGGATCCCGAGGAGGATCCCGAGGAGAATCCGATCGACATTGGAGAGCCGAGGCACTCGAGACTGCTCCACTCTATGAGGCTCGGGGATTCGGCGGTGGTTGGACTTCGTGGATTGCCCGAGGTTGAGGCGCCACCTCGGCCCGACCGAGCCCCGATTATGGACATAGCGGCGGCGATGATGGCGATCTCACCGATTAGTTAGCTGATTGTTAGTTTGTATTTATTGTTGTAGTCGCGTATTCGGTGATGTACCTTACTTTCTTTTGTACTAGATTGAGATGTATTTTTGGTTCCGATGTATCGACTTAGTATTTTACTTTGTTGTACTTTGGGTGTATTCAAGTTTTACATTAATGGATATGCCTTTTCCTATTTATTCGAGTGTCTTGTGTTGATGTTACTTTCCTGCGATATTACTTGCTTTACGCGAATAATTATTGTATTCATTTACTCGTGAATCGCAACTAACGCTTCAAGATACGAGAATGGCGAACATCGAGGGCGTGGGAGACCTCGTCGTGTTCCACGAGGAGTTGATGATGTACCCAGGGGACCGGGTACCCTCTCCCGAATTACCACCGCCTCCTCCACTGCTGCAGGAGACAATTTAACCGCACAAGCCTTGCAGCAAATCTTGTTTTTATGAGGCAACAAGCGAGCCTCAACCCCGTGCTCCCGAACCCGCCCGAAGAAAAGCGAACGATCGCACGTTGGAGCTATTTCTGCGATTCGACCCACCAGCCTTCTTAGGAGAGCGTTTAGGACGATTTGAAAGCGAGAAGAATGGGTAGAGAAGTTGGATAATATCTTCAATGCTCTTCAATACTCCGACGCTTAGAGTCACACTCGCCGTATTTTGTCTGGAATCGGAAATTTGCTAGAGGTAGTGGAGGGCGAGTTGAAAGGAGATGGGAACGGGGCCGGGTAGTCGAACATGGGGAAATTTCTTGGCTGAGTTTAATGAACAGTACATTCCACAGGTGGTGAAAGAAGCACGAGAGGCGAATTCCATAGATTGAGGCAAGGAACCCGACTTTAGCTCGATCTGAGTCGAATTTCACCGATTGTCCAAGTATGCTCTGGGGACAATCGATCAGAAGAGGATAAGCTTTACAAGTTCACTCGAGGATTGGCGGAACTTGAAACAAGCTCACGATTGTTGAACTAACAACCTATTCAAATTTGCGGTAAAGCGACTCTCCGCATTGAGTCGGGGATCGAACCGTATTGGACAGATTCAGCGAGAATAGGCCATCGAACAGTCTTAAGAGGACAGTGTGGGACAACCATCTAAACCTTTGCTAAGTTTGAGAAGGGACCGATTAACAAAAGCAGATAAAGGAAAGAGACCGATGTACAAAGAAAGTCGGGTCAAGTGTGTGCACATTGCCGAAAACGGGACATACTACCAACGATTGTTGGCGTAAGCAAGGAAGGTGTTTGCGTTGTGGTAGTAATCATCACGGTGCAAGATTGCCGAAGTACAATGGCCAACCAAACAGACACACAACCACGTAAACCGGAAATGGCCGGGAAATCGGGCAAGGATGCCCGCTCGAGCTTTTGCACTAGCCGGACGGGAGGCTCCGGGAGGCAACAAATGTGGTGGAAGGTACACTTCTAGTATCTAACCACTACGCTAAAATATTGTTCGACCCTGGATCAACGCATTCATTTGTTGCACCGCATTTTGAACACAAATGCGCATGCATGCATGGAACATATGCCTATATGTTTAGAAGTGTCAACTCCTATGGGTGCAAGTCGGATAAAGATATTATCTATAATGCATGCGAAGTTAAGATTCTTTGAGATAAACTTTTCTGCCGATTTGATCTTATTACCTATATCCGAATACGACGTGATATTGGGGATGAAGCTAGTTATCTGCACACCATGCACAAATGGACTGCCATAACAAGTCCATTAAACTATGTAAACAGGAAAACCCGAAGTGGAAATTTCGGGAAGGGCACGAGTTAAGATTGCCCCAATCATTTCGAAAGAATGAAAGCGAGGAGGCGATCACTAGAGGGGCTCGGGGTACTTGGCGTTTGTAATTAACAAACCCAAGGTTGAGACACAAATCAACCAAGTACCTATAGTATCGAATATACGGATGTATTTCCACAAGAACTCACCTTGTCCCTCCGGATAGGGAAGTCGAGTTCACCATCGAGGTGTTGCCGGGACCGCCCCGATTGCCGAACACCGTATAGAATGGCTCCTCTTGAGTTACGGGAGTTGAAAACGCAATTACAAAAAGCGATGGAGGTGGGATTTATCCGACCGAGTGCGTCTCCGTGGGGAGCACTGTGGCTTTGTTCGTCAAAAAGAAGGATGGTACATTAAGATTATGTATAGATTATCGTGGTCTTAATAGCGTGACCATCAAGAACAAATATCCCCTCCCAAGGATAGTCGAACTATTTGATCAACTTCAAGGAGCGACGGTGTACTCGAAGTTTGACTTACGGCAAGGATATTACCAATGAAGATCCGCGAGGAAGACATTTCCAAAGCGCATTTCAAACTCGATATGGGAACTACGAGTTTGTAGTGATGCCTTTCGGTCGACGAATGCACCAAAGCATTTATGGACGATGCATCGAGTCTTCCAACCTTATTTGGATCAATTCGTAGTGATATTCATTGATGACATACTCGTATACTCTAAGTCTAGAGAAGAGCACGAACGTCATCGAAAATCGTTTTAGAGACACTACGAGCATAAGCCGTATGCCAAATTCGGCAAGTGCGAATTTTGGCTTAGTGAAGTCGCGTTCTTGGGACACATATTATCCTAAGACTTTGGGATTGCGGTGGATCCTTGAAGGTACAGGCGGTGGTTGAATGGAAACAACCCGAGTGCAGCGAGGAAATCGAAGTTTCTAGGACTAGTGGATATTATCGAAGATTTATCCAGGATTTTTCCAAAATAGCCGGACCACTCACTCGACTAACCTGGAAGCAAGTCAAGTTTGAGTGAAATGACAAATGCGAGGCGAGTTTCCAAGAGTGAAGAAATGACTTACTACAACTCGAGTCTTAGCCCTTCCAAAGGGAAGAAAACTTTGTCGTCTACAAGTGATGCATCAAAAGAAGGACTAGGAGCAAAGTGCTCATGCGGGGAAGGAAAAGTTATCGCTTATGCATCATGAAAGCTCAAGCCGTATGAGGCCAATTATCCAACGCATGACTTGGAATTGGCGGCAATAGTGTTCGCGTTGAAGAAATGGAGACACTATCTCTACGGAGCAACATTCACGGTTTTCACGGATCATAAGAGCTTGAAGTACCTATTCTCTCGGAAAGACCTCAATACGAGACAATGGAGATGGATGGAGTTGATTGAGGACTATCACTTTGATATTTAATACCATCCCAAGAAAGCTAACGTCGTAGCGGACGCTCTAAGCGTAAAGGCGAGCTTAGCGGACTTATGATTCGAGAGTGGGAATCATTAGAAGAGTGAGCAATTGGAATCTAACGAGAACTAATACTCGATTTCATGTGCCAACATTTGATCAAACCCGATCTGCTTTGAAAGAGATCAAAGAAGCACAAGAGAAAGATACACATCTTCAAAAGCTGAAGGAGAAGATACTTAAAGGAGAGAGATCGAATTCTCGGTACACGAAGATGGAGTTATCAAATTCCGGAATCGAGTGTGTGTCTTGAATGACGAGAAAATTAGGAATAAAATCTAGCAGAGGCACACCGTTCAAAATACACTATACATCCTGGAGGAAACAAGATGTATAAGGATGCAAACGGAGTTATTGGTGGGTAAACATGAAGAACCAGGTAGCGAGTTCGTTGCGAGATGTTTAACTTGTCAATGAGTAAAAGCGAGAACACCAACGACCATCTAGTTTACTACAACCGTTGAGAATTCCCCAGTGGAAATGGGAACACATAACGATGGACTTCGTGATGGATCTACCAAGGACCGAGGAGGAGGCCATGATGCTATTTGGGTAGTTGTAGACCGACTCACGAAATCGCACACTTTTTACCCATCAAGAAAAGCGATAGCTTTGAAACTTGCACAAACTTATATCCAGAAATCATTCGATTTGCATGGAGTACCCGTCGACATAGTATCCGACAGAGACCCGAGGTTTGTCTCAGATTTTGGAAGTGCTCGCACGAAGAATTGGGCACCTCGCTAAGTTTCAAAGACAAAGAAGACATCCACAAACCGATGGACGATCGGCGAACAATTCAAACCCTTGAAGATATCTTTGCGAGCTTGCACATTGGATTTTCAAGGAAGTTGGGATTCGCACTTACCATTAGCCGAGTTCGCCTACAATAGCTTATCCGGCCACGATTGGGATGGCACCTACGAGGCATTATATGGGCGAAAATGTAGATCCCCACTACACTTTGGGAGATTGATGACCAATGGACTCGAAAGAGAAACGAAAGTCACCCTCAATTCCAAAGGTCGACCCAGTTCGGGAGGCCATGGAGAAGGTCAAGCGATCAAGGAGCGGATTCGCACGGCTCGAGCCGCCAAAAGAGTTACGGGGACAAGAGAAGAAAGGATTTGGAATTTGAAGTCGGAGATGAAGTATTTCTCAGACTCTCACCACGGAAAGGATTGATTAATCTGAAGAAAGGAAGCAAGTTGAGTCCGAGATATGTTGGACCTTACAAGATTTTACTGAGAGGATCGGGAAGTTAGCCTACCGACTCGAGTTACCAAGCACCATATGCGGGAATGCACGATGTATTCCACGTGTCGGGCGAAGAAGTATCAACCGGATCCCGAGCATATCATCACTCGAGATACTCCTTCTCTAATGGAAAATCTATCCTACACCGAGAGGCCAATCCGGATCATTGATCATCAGTGCGGCGGATTGCGTAAGAGAGAAATCCCGATGGTTAAAGTGGTGTGGCGAGAACCACAACCGAGACGAAGACGCAATGTGGGAAATGGAAGAAGACATGAGGAATCAATATCCAGAACTATTCTGAAGAGAATTTGGGGACCAAATTCTTTTAAGGAGGGGAGGATGTGAAGCCCCGATTTTTCCGAGCTATTAATTGATCCTTATTGTCGTTTATACTTTTGATCGACTATTTTACCGCGTCATTTTGACAGGTAATTTTTAATAATACATATATTTTGTACTTTATTTCATTTTATTTAATTACTTGTGATCATGATCTTTATTAATTCTATTTTGCATTTATGATCACTTGATTGATCATTATTACTATTTTTGTATTTATTAGTCACCTTAGAATTTTAAGAGACTATTTATTTTAGAGACTTTTACCTTATAGAATTAAGATTTTGATTTAGATTAAGTGATCATGAGACTTATAAGTGATCAAGGAAATCACTAATTATTTTGGAGATTGATATATTTCATCTATTATCATCAAATTTGGGACAAAAAAAAATATATGGAATTACCAAATTGCCATTATAGTGATTTGACCATGGTGGATATTTTTGGAGTAAAAATATCATCCAACTCTTGTACACCTACACCTTATATTAGTCATCTTGTGTATAATTATACCATTAATTCAAACATTATACACATCGTCTCTTATATTATTTCTTTAATAATATTTTTGCCAACATGTTGGAAGTCTTCCAACATTCCATTCAAACCAAGTCTTGCCCATACCTTTGACCTTCAAATTGTCTCCCATGCATGAGGCAAAATGCAAGACACAAATTTGAACAAAAATTCCTCTCTCTCTCTCTCTCACTTGGACGGCCAAATGGCCTTATTACACAAAAATTCATCTCATTTTTTCATCTAACACATTTACTCTCAAGAAAAATCCTCCTCCTTCTCTCTAAAAACTCCCAACTTCTCTCTACACTTCTTCTTACTTTCTTCTTCCATACCTAGAAAATTTTTCAAGAATTCTCTCCTTATTCTTCACAAAAATCGAACCAAACCATACTACAAGGTAAGAAATTTTATCTTCAATCCATTTTTGATATCACATAGTTCATCTCTTCCACCTTCTTAACTTAAGTTTGAATTTGGTTTGGAGGTACATTTAGAAGACCTTGAAGATTAGAGCTTGACAACATTTTTGAAGAAGGACTTCAAACTTGAAGAACAACTAGTAGAGCAATTTGGACTACAAGGTAAGAATTGAGTACTAGACCCCTTCTTTCCTACTCTTTCTATTTTTTTCAAATTTTAACACCCCTTTTTCATTTTTGAGAAATAGGGGATGACCTTAGGTGATTTTGGAGTTGAGCCAAAATTTCCAATTTTTAAGTTTCAACTAGTCTCCAAACATCTACTACACAAGGTAAAATGTAGTCCTTCTCATTTCCTTATTTCCTTCTTTTTCTCCTTAATTTTTCTCTCATTTTTCTAACTTCAAATTTTTGATATTTTTTGAATTAGGGGCTGACCTAAGAAGCCTCATCCAAAAATTGTGGAATTATCCCTTTTATTTCACAATTTCCAATTTTAAGGTGGGTGGAAAAAATATTTTCCAACTATTAGGTGTTTTATTAAAATGCATGTAGAAAATTGATCATGAGCCTTGAGATATATATTATCTATGTATTGCATGTCAATTTTATATATCAAGTCATGAAAATTGTCAAGAGTTGCTCAAATTTGCTATTTATTGAATGTGCAATTTAATGTTTTAATTGATGAATTCTTGTATGTATTGGACATGCATGTGTATGATCTTTAAAATCTATGTTTTGGATGCCTTATAACCTGGAAAAGTCGAGCATAATTGATTAAATTTCAATTTTGGACTTAAAAATGTAAAAATGGAAAGTTGGTGGACTAAATTGCAAGAAAATGAAAGTTAGAGGACCCCTCTGCAAATTTCGAAATTTGTGACTGTACTCAGGTTCAAAAATGACTTTTGGACATTTTAATAAGGTTTTAAGAGTTTTAAGATAAATAAAATCAACCTTTAAAAGCCCAAGGACTAGATTGTAAAATTTTGAAAGTTTAAGGGCTACTTTGCAACTTTTAAAACTGTACTAGACCTTAACTTTAAATTTTGAAATTTTTATTCTTAAGGTACTGGAAATGACATATTTTAAAAGTATTCCAAAAATCCAAGTGGTTAGGGCTTGGAAAACAATTTTACAAAAATTGAGGGACTAACATGTAAAATACTAAACTTGAGGACCCAAATGAAAAATTTCAGGAATTATGCAGCCCATGCACCTGGAAATACTAACTTAACTATAACTTAATTATATTTTGGACCCAAGGTTCAAATTTCATAACAATTGGACCCCTAAAAGCCTTAAAGGCAATTATTTCAAAATGGGACAAAAATGATATTTTCAAAAGTTAAAGGACCTACACATATTTATTTTAAAAACTGCTTTTGTCCCAATATCCCACTAACCTTAATGACATTTTCCAACTGGAATCACATTAAAAGCCCTTCGGTTTGTGAGTTCCGATTATTTTAAACTTAAGTTCGAATTGGCAATTTTTACAAATTTGGGGCCAATGTGAGAATTTTACAAAATATCGACCTCAAAATTTTAAAAACCTGAATCTCTGAACAATTTAGAGAATTTAGGAACTGACCTCATAATTTTTCAAGGTCGGGATATTTATTTATTCAATTTTAACCCCAAAAGTATTGATTTTTACAAAACGGGCTAAATTGCAAATTTTCTTTTATAAAGGACCTAACTCAAATTATTTTCTCTTTTACTAAAATAGCCCTGGACCCTCTGACTTGGAGATTTAATTAAATTATTTTACTTCCCCAAAAACTCTTGACTTATCGGATCAATTTGACCGATTAATACCCGATCGCGGAGTGACTTCCTTGCCTTGCGATTTTGAATCTATAACGGGACCTATGTTCCACCTAATCTTTCAAGATATCGAAGGTTGCTTATCCTTCCGATAATCATCTTCATCCACCAACGCCAAAATTGCTACTCGCAAATTTTCAAAAATTTTCTGAATCGCTTCCCTGAATCAATAATACTCATCGCTAGTTTGTTTTGCATTTATAACTACTTTCTGCTGAGTCAACTTGGTGTGTCGAGCTCACGTCGGAATGGATCGTCGGGGGATGGAAGGCAGCTCGGTTGCTATTCCACTTTTCAGCCCCATCGCCCTAATCCCCAATGGCGAGGGACGAGTTTGTCCAAGGGAAGCGGGTCATAGTACTTGAGGTATAATCATGATTATGACGATCCGAGCCTTGCAAGCTCCACTGTGGATTTTGTCTTTGCCTATGGAGCGATAAGGTGCGGTCTTGGACCATCATGCCTGGGGAGTTACAAGGAAGAATGAAGGAATCATTTTATCGATCCACACGATTCCGGAGTTATCGGATCCGTTTGGTTGGCGCTACAAATCCGCACGCAACCGCTACTTGTTTTTGCATTGGTTGGCGTTACATTTCCGTGACGCAACCATTATTTGCCTTGCATGGGATTGGCGTTACATTTCCGCGCAATCCTACTGTCTTATTGAATCACATAGTGCTGTGTGACCATGAACTATTTTCTCAAATGTATAAGTATATTACTTAAATATATTTATCACGACGCTTGTGGATGTGTGTGAATTCATGCATCATACTCACGCGTTTTTATATCAAGCTGTTTTCTCACATTAACTATATTGCGCCACACTTGCACACGATCACCCCATCCATTTGAGATTTCTGTCTCATCCCCATTTGTTTTCTAACCTTAGATGAGGATTTCGTTGAAGATGCGGGCCCTGGATTGAGACCTCGTACTCTACTTGTTGGCTTTACTACTTCTGTTGTTGATTGGACTCTTTTCTTATATTGTTATCGGACTTTTGTATTTCTTTCCATTCCAGTTTGTAATCGAAGGGCGTAGGACCCTTCGACTTTAAGTTGTTATTTTGTTGATCTTCGGGTATGTAATATGGATTATGGATTGTAGACTGTAAGTTGTAATTGTACTTGTTATTTCATTTTCCGCTGCTATTTAGACTCTGTTTCATTTTCATTTGCTATTCCAGTATGGATTTGTTTGGTTATTGTATTTAAGTTGTGGATCGTTCGTCGCGTCCGTTTGGGCGTGACACGATGTATATAGTTAATACGAGAAAATGGTTGTATGAAAACGCGTGAGGTATGATGCATGTTTTCACACATAGCCATAAGCGTCGTGATAAATATATATTAAGTAATATATTTATACGATTTAAGAAATAGTTCGTGGTCACACAAGCACGATGATTCAAGCAGACAGGGGGCGATTGCGTACTGATGTGTAGCGTCAATCCCATGCAAGACAATTAGTGGTTGCGTCTTCAAGTGTAGCACCAACCCATGCATTACAAGTAGCGGTTGCGTCTTGAAGTGTAGCGCCAACCAAACGTTCTGTTCAACTCCGGAATCGTGTGGATCGACAGAGATTCCTTCGTTCTTCCTTGTAACTCCCGTTCATGATGGTCCAAAACCTGTCACCTTATCGCTCCATAGGCAAAGACAAAATCCACGTTGAGCTAGCAAGGCTCGGATTCGTCATAATCATGATTATACCTCAAGTACTACGACCCGCTTCCCTTGGACAAACTCCGTCCCTCGATTCGGGATTAGGACGATGGAGCCGGAAGAGTGGAATAGCGGCCGAGCTGCCGGTTCCATCCCCGACGTATCCATTCGATCGGCTGTGAGCTCGACACACCAAGTTGACTCGGCGAGTAAAATTAAATACAAGTTCGGGTAGTCAACCAGGCAATCGAGTATTATTGATTCAGGGAAGCGATTCAGAAAATCTTCAAAAACGCTAGTGGCAATTATGGCGTTGGTGGAGTTATTGGATGAAGATGATTATCGAAAGGATAAGCAATCTTCGATATCTTGAAAGACTAGGTGGAACATAAGTCCCGTTATTGATTCAAAATCGCAAGACATCGCCAAGGAAGAAGTCGCCCCTTGATCGGGTATTAATCGGTCAAGACGATCCGATAAGTCAAGGGGTTTTTGAGAAAATAAAATATTTTAATTAATAATTAAAGTCAGAGGGTCCTGGGCTGTTTTAGTAAATGGAAAATAATTTAAGTTAGGTCCTTGATAAAAAAGAAAATTTACAATTAGCTCCGTTTTGTAAAAACCAATACTTTTGGGGTTAAAAATTGAACAAATAAATATCCCGACCTTGAAAAATTATGAGGTCAGTTACTAAATCTCTAAATTGTTCAGAGATTCAGGTTTTTAAAGTTTTGAGGTCGAGTTTTTATAAAATTCTCACATTGGCCCCAAATTTGTTAAAATTGTCATTTCGGGCCTTAAGTTTAAAATAATCGAACTCACAAACCGGGAGGGATTTTAATGTGATTCCAGTTGGAAAATGTAACTAATGTTAATAGGATATTGGGAAAAAGTAGTTTTTAAAAGAAATAAGTGTAGGTCCTTTAACTTTTGAAAATCTCATTTTTGCCCCACTTCGAAATAATTGCCTTTAAGGCTTTTAGGGGTCCAATTGTTATGAAATTTGAACCTTGGGTATAAAATATAATTAAGTTATAGTTAAATTAGTATTTACAAGTGCATGGGCTGCATAAGTCCTAGAAATTTCATTTGGGTCCTCAAGTTTAATCATTTATAATTCGGTCCCTCAATTTTAGTAAAATTACTTTCCAAGATCTAAACACTTAAAATATGTCATTTCCAGTCCCTTAAGAGTTAAAATTTCAAATTTTAAAATTAAGGTCTGGTACAGTTTCAAAAATTACAAAGTAGCCCTTAAACTTCTCAAATTTTACAATCTAGTCCTTGGGCTTTTAAAGGTTGATTTTATTTATCTTAAAACTCTTAAAACTTTATTAAAATGTCCAAAAGTCATTTCTGAACCTGAGTACAATCCCAAAATTTGAAATTTGCAGAGGGATCCCTTAAGTTCTATTTTCTTGTAATTTAGTCCACCAACTTTTCATTTTTGCATTTTAAGTCCAAAAATTAAAATTTAATCAATTATGCTCGACTTGTCCAGTTTATAAATCATTCAAAACATAGATTTCAAGAGTCATACACATACATATCCTTCTCATACAAAATTTCATCAAGTATAACAATAAAGTGCACATGTATGCCGTATTTTTCGATAAATCGCATTTTTGAGCAACACTTGAGAATTTTTCCAACTTGATACAAGAAAATAGCATGCAATACATAATATATATCTCAAGTGCTCAATAACAAAATACTACATGCATATTTTCAATTTAAAACACCTAGAAGTTGAAAGGATTTTTCCACCCACCTTAAAGATCGGTTTGTTGGTGAAATGGGATAAATCTCTCTCGATGAAGGAGTGACTTAGGTCAGCCCCTAAGACAAGGAATATCAAAAAATATAGGAGTTAGAAGAATGTGGTTAAAATTTTTGGAAAAAGAAGAAGATGGTGAGAAAATTGGAAATACTACACTTACCTTGTGTAGTGAGTAAAATGTGACTAGTAATGGCTTCCAAGTGTACGGTTTTGGTCACCCTTAATGTCAACCTCCAAGGTCAGCCCCTAAAACTCCAAAAATAAAAATGGAGTATCAAAATTTTGGAAAATAGAAGAGAAGAAGAAAATGTACTAAAAATTCCTTTTCTTAACTTATAGTCCAACTTCTTTACAATTATTCTTCAAGATGACTAGTCTCTTAATTTCTTCAAAGGTCTTCTAGGTATACCTCAAGATCAAAAATCAAACTTAAATTAGAAGGTGAAAGAGATGAGTTAGGTGATATCAAAAATGGATTGAACAAGAAATGTTTCTTACCTTGGGAGTGTAGTTTGAAATTTTTGAAGAGTAGGAGATGAATTCTTGAAGTTTTTGATTAAGTGTTAGTGAAGAAGATGAAGAAATAGGTAGAGAGATGTAGGAGGATTTTTAGAGAGAGAGAAGAGGAAATACAAGACTAAGAAGAAATTTGGTGTTGGTGAAATGAAATGGGAAGAATAAAACTTGAACAAATTATTTGTTCACCAAGTCCATTTTGGCTGTCCATATGGGGGAAAAAGAAGACAAATTGTTTTTCTTTGGTTGGTTAGATGACGAGTTAGGGAATAATTGAGGTCATTAGGGAAGAATGCTAAGCTTAGGGGAAATTTTTAATTTGGTCTTGTTTGACCAATTGGATGATTGAAATGGTGGGATTAATCTA
Source organism: Rehmannia glutinosa (assembly GCA_016081115.2). Classification (NCBI taxonomy): domain Eukaryota; kingdom Viridiplantae; phylum Streptophyta; class Magnoliopsida; order Lamiales; family Orobanchaceae; genus Rehmannia; species Rehmannia glutinosa. The sequence goes on from JABTTQ020002459.1 coordinate 93,513, forward strand.
AGATGTAGGTTTGAATTAAATGGTGTAAAAATACACAAGATGAATACTTAAGGTGTACATGTACAAGAGTTGGGAGATTTTTCTACACCAAATTATACATCGAGTGCCGTCCACCATGAGGGTAATTGTGGTATTTCCATATTTTGTTTTGTCCCAAAATTGATGATAATAGATGAATAATATCAATCTCCAAAATAATTAGTGATTTCATTAATCACTTATAAGTCTCATGATCACTTATTCTAAATCGAATTCTTAATTCTATAAGGTATAAATCTCTAAAATAAATAGTCTCTTAAAATTCTAAGGTGACTAGTAAATACACAAGTAATAATAATGATGATCAACCAAGTGATCATAAATGTGAAATAAAATTAATAAATAATTATGATCACAAGTAATAGATAAAAGAAATTAAATGCAAAATATATTTATCATTACTATTTACCAAATCAAATCGATGCGGTAAAATAGTCAAATTAATACAAGGACGATACGTGAAATAAGTACATGTTCGAATAAAAATCGAGGGCTTCACATCACAAGGTGTCGTTGAAAGAAGATTGTGGTAATCTTCTAGGGAGATTGTGGTAATCTCAAGGTGGTGTTGAAGAAGAGTGTGGTGCTCTTCAAGGTGATATTGTAAGGTGATGTTGTATTAATTGTGGTAATTAATAAAATCTTTTTCTTTTTGAAATCCATCCAGGAGATCTTTGGGGTGGTAGAGGATTAGGCCCTAGGTGGGTTGAACCTCTATAAATCGGCGTGTGTTATTTACTTCCCGCACCTTCATTCTTGTCTTGGCTTGTTTGATTCGAAAAAGGGCATAATCGAGAAAATGGATATAATCTATTTACCCCTAGATTATCATAGCCGCTTGGACTTACATATAAAACAATGCGGGAATAAAAAAATTAAAAACAATCAAAAAGTAGCAAGGAGCGTAAAAAAATTAGGTACAAAAGTAAAAAAATAGGCACAAGAGTAATTGGATCGTATTGTGTGGTAATGGTACAAAAATCAGCGTATTCTATGTAATTTCCCCTATTTTTGTAATACTAGTTGCGGCCCCGTGCGATGCACATACGGGCTATTCTAATAACCAATAGAACTATCAAATGGATCGACGGTATTTGGTCCGTTGGGCCAAGGAGAAAATTCTGGTCGGACCAAGAAATTCTATTGAGCAACTATTTTTGAGACTCAACCCATGAAAAATATGCATGTAATGACTGGGTCAGTCAGATTTTCTAGCCACATAGGTGCAATCTTTGCAGGCCTCCAAAATTACGGCTCGGCCCCTCGGACCAAGCCCATTTTAACACCTCTAATAATTATATACTTGTAGTCATATCAACCCATCTTGAATGACTTGTAATGATTGTGATCGATTTGCACAAAAAGTTGCATCATCAATAATAAATAAGTTGTTGAAGGTGGACATGGCATTATTTACGTATATATAGATTTGAATATAATTTTCAGATATAATAACTCATTAATATACTTTATATATCAACACACTCCGTACATATTTTTCCAGTTTGAAATAATATTATATTCTTTTTTATCATTTATTATGAATAAAATCTTATCAAATCGATAGTTTAAAAACAAAAGAGATAAAATTGTATAGTACAATTACGATGATCGAGTCAGTAATGCATATTCGTTTTCATATTTTTGTTTAGATCTTTTGGAATTTATTTTATAAAATATTTAATACTGATAAATCATATACAAATTAGATTGTTAACGCACCAAAATTAAAATAAAGAAAATTAATGATAAATTATAATAATATATGTCAACAAATTATTTTTTCTTTTTCTTTTTTTAAAAAACATTTCTTTCTAAATTCATATGTATAGTATTTAATACTAATTAGACAGACCTAAATTAAAATGTCAATGTATACCATAGTTAAGATAAACAAAATTTGTTGATATAATTACAAAGATATTGAACATATATGTCTATTTTATTTTTTGTTTTCTACTAAAAACTATCTAATATCGTTTTTAGCAAATGCAAAAAGGCAGGAAAATAGATTTGGAAACAGGTTTGATATTAGGAGTGCTTTTTTGTAATTTTCTAGGGCATATGGCATTTTCGTAATATTTGGGGATGATGACATTTTGGTAATATTATGCAGTGGCATAGAATCGCTAGGACCCTAAAATATTAGTTTTTCTCACGAAAAGTATTAGCAGTCCTTCGGAAAAGTATTAATAGTTCTTTAAACAGTATTTTTAGTAATCCTCATGAAAGATATTAATTTTTCACTCAAAAGTACTAGTAACCACCCTAAAACGTATTAGTAGTCCATTTGAAAAATATTATGTTTTTCGATTAAATGTATTTTAGTAATTCCCACAAAAAAAGTATTAGTTCTTCTCATAAAAAGTATTAATAGTTCCCTATAAAAGTATTAATTTTCTCTCTCCAAAAGTATTAGTAATCCCTCTGAAAAATATTTACTAGTTGCCCTAAAAATATATTAGTTTTTCCCTAGAAAAAAGTATTAGTAGTCCTCCCAAAAAATATTAGTAGCATCTCTAAAAAATATTAGTAGTCATCTGAATGTTTCAGAGTCGATTCAGTTAAATCATCAAACACTTGGGTGGTACGGGTGAATGCATTTTTCAAATAATAATGGTTAAATTAGTTTATCATTCTTCATCATCACAACACAAAATATGCAAGAAATAAAGTTACAAATGATATTTAATATTTATACAATTCTTTTAAGGAAAGGCAATCAAGATTGAGTCTGAATCAGAAATTATTGTTCAATCTCCTGCTCCACTGATACTAGTACTCTCATATTCATGTATACCTCTTATTTCATGGTTGCATTGGTCTTTTTCTCCTCTCTTTTACATCCTCGAAAGAGTACTTATTTACATCTTGTAAATTTAAGATATATTGCATCGAAATTCATTAATAATTGATAAATAAATTGAACTTGGATAATGAAGAACTAGGTGCCGACAAGTAGATGGAGAGAAAGCGAGATTTGTCTGTGCGTGGTTTTTTCTCCTTAACTAGTTTTTAACCCGGCGATGTGAGGTCCCGACTTTTTATCAACATAAATACAATATTGTGTAGTGATGAATTTGTGGTTAAGTGTCAGAATACCTATTATAAATAAAATGTGACACTCATCTAATTATTCCTTCCAACGTCAATCACTCCTTCCTTATATTTGAGCGTGCCAATTTTTATTTCCTCCTCAAGTATTATTACTTGATCGATTATTTATGACTTTAGTAATATTGGACCCCTTGATAATTTAGGAGTACATTTCAATTCTTATACAAATATTCCACCTTATTCAATAATACATTCCCAAACAACTTCCTATTTATTTTGAAAAAATACCCATTTTGTTATTTCATACCCTTATTTTTATCCTCCTATATTTTTTTTCCTATACATTTTTACTCATTTTTAACAAAAATAAATAAATAAATATAATCCCCTACATGATTTTCGGCCATATCACTTCCTAGGGGGGAATCAACTCATTTTTTTATTTTATCTCCCAACAAGATCAAATTATTAGATAAAAAAAAAAAGATAAAAAAATAACCCCCTACCCCCTTAATTCGGCCATAGAAACTTTTAGGGAGGAATCCCACTTTTTTTTTATCCTACAACATTTAAAATTACACCTAAAAAACCTATTACCATAATTAAACACCAAAAAACAAAAGTTAATCCTCCTACACTTGAAACTTTCGGCCATAGTGATTTTAGGAGGGAATCAAATCTATTTTTTACTTTATCGCACCACTTACCTCCCTACAATCATCATTCCAAACTTAATCATAAAAAACAAACAAACAAATAATAATAATAATAATAATAATAATAATAATAATAATAATAATAATAATAATAATAATTATAACAACAATTCTACCCTAAAATTCGCCATTAAGGTTTTAAGGGGAACAAAATTCATTTTCATCCTATCACTCCCCTAATTCTCTCATTCTAACACTTAAACACAAAACACACAAAAGAAAATCCTTTCCTCCTCTCTCATTTGGCCGAAAACACAACTCCTTCAAGGTAAGGAATTTTTGTTCTTTCATCCTTCAATTCTTCTTGTGAAAAAACTCTAAAATTAGCCTTCATCTTCTAACTTGATGAATCCTTCTTGTTGAGATGCTCATAGAAGATTATTTCTTGAAGAATTAAGGAAGACCTAGACTTGAATCCAAGCTTGAAGAAAGAAATACGATTTTTAAGACTACTTGAGGACATTAAGGTAAGTAGTAGCCATTCAGTTCTAGTATATTTTCTTTGGACTTGAGACTTTAATTTTAATACCAAAATATAGTTTGGATGGCATATAGGGGCTGACCTTCAAGAGCTTGAGTCAAGAAGTTGATACAAGAAAGAAGACTTTGTTGGGTAAAATCTGGGAAGGTTTCTGTTTAAGGAATGGCTAGTGTTTGGCTTAGTCGAGGCCTGTATTCGATTTAGTCTCCGCAAGATAAAAAATATCCCGTATACAAAGTGCTTACGATTTCGGCGTTCGTCTCTAAGATACAACGACTTTTACTGTTCCGGTTTAGCAGCACTTGCAAAAATCGGAACTACAACAAACAACTGGTATTTGAACTTTCAAGCTTTTGAAGGAGGGAATGTCAATATGCTGTAATGCAAAATGACTCGATTATTAATCTGACATCTTATATTTTCGTATTTCAATTCATCTGCAGGGGTTTGAATTTTATAGGCATCAGGTGCCCCGTATGGAAAGATCATGTCTTTTGGCTCGAAAAGACATGTTTACACTGAACAGGCATATTTGTTCAACCTTTCGCATCGACGCACGACCCGGCGCACGACCCGTGCGTGGATGCGAACGGAAATGACAAAGTTTTGACTTGATGCACGACCTAACACACGGGCCGTGCGTTCGCCCGTGCTCGGATGCGAACGAGTTCGTCTTGATGCACGACCTGATGCACGGGCCGTGCGCGGATGCGAACACTTTCCAGTTGGAATCTGTTAATTAATTAATAAGGGCCTTGAAGCCTAAGCCCATAGCTCGCGATCTTCGACCCTTGACCCACGACCGGGACCCGGGCCGGCGGGGTGGGCGGGAGGCATTGGCACGCGCGCGTGTGTGCTTTGAACCAAACCCACAAGCATGTAGGTCCTCACCCCTTTAAAAACTTGGGTGCCCCCAAGGGCCAAAACCCATAAGTCCAACTTGGGATAAATAAAGTGAGCAAACTTTGTCTCATCTTCCTATGTGGGATGGACATTTCTCCTTCCCCACATTTTCTATTTTCCATACCATTTTCTAGTATTAAGTGGCTAACTTCTAGCATTAATTTCTCATTCACCCGGAATTAGTTTTGAGAAATTTCAAATGATATTCTCATCTACTCTCTTAGTAGAATTTTTACAAATAATTTAATTCCATTTTTCACTAATGGAAACCACTTAATTATTTGGTCAAAATCGAGTCAACACCTATTTTAACAAACAAAAATTCCAACAATCCCCCACATGAATGAAATTAATGTATGCGTGTATGCAGATTCGCTTGAAATTCTCGGCGAACCGTTATTGTATCAGGATAGGTAGCTTGTGGCTTTGAACCTTTCTTAGTAAAATACTATCGGATTTACTGGCTGCTTAGTGACGCGATGTCTTGAACTACTCAGCCGTTTGTGTAAACCGAGACAACAGTACTTACACAATAACAATTCTAACACTTGTTGTTCTCACATTGTGTCCATTTCTACTGGACCATATCTTAGATTCCTAAGCATTTCTTTGAAGCGGCTATTACTTCTCGCTTATTGAATAGTATCTACCATACTCCACCTTTCGGTATAAGAATCATTAAAAGTCTTAAACTTAACCTCACCACATTCAACAGGTTTTCATTCACTTGGATGTTTCAAGAATGAGCTAACACATTTTCCAAGTGTTCAACTGAATATTCATAACTTAGTTGTCCCATTGAACCAAGGTCTCGGGATCTCCAATTCACAAGGTTGAGTTACCGCTATGAACATTCTTTAGTTTGTGGATTTTAAACTCATTCCCTTAAACAATTTATATAATTGATCTCAATTTATGCCTTTTGTAAGCGGATATGCAAGGTTTTCCTTTGACTTAACGTAGTCAACCAAAATAACCCCATTCGAAATCAACTGTCTAATTGTATTGTGTCTTCGACGTATATGTCTAGACTTACCATTATATATACTACTTTGTGCCCTTCCAATTGCTTTGATTGACTATCACAATGTATCAAAACAAAGAAGGCACATGCTTATTCCAACAAGGAATATCCTCTAAGAAGCTTCTAAGACATTCTCGCTTCTTCTTCTACTGACTTTATCTAAAGCAATAAACTCGATTCCATAGTGGATCGAGCTATGCACGTCGCTTAGAAGACTTCCACGACACCGCTCATCCATCTATTGTGAAAACATATCCACTTGTGGACTTGGAGTCTTTTGTGTTTGATATCCACTGGTATCACAAGATTCTTCTAATCTTGCTTTGGATATCTCGTATAAAGTATTCCATAGTTCATGATATACTTTAAGTATCTAAGTACCCTTGTCACGATTTTCCAAAGTGATCCGCACTCGGGTTACTTGTGAACCTACTTAGCTTACTCCTTTGAATATGCAATGTCTGGATGTGTACAATTCGTCAAGTACATCAGACTGCCAATTACCCTTGCATATTCCGGTGAGAAACTGGTTCGCCTCTATTCTTGGCCAAGTGTAGACTTAGATCTACAGGTGTCTTAGCCGGAGGACTATCAAAAGCATTAAACTTTCGAAGTATGCTTTCGACATAATGGGATTGTGACAAGACAATTCCATCTAAAGTTCTAGAGATTTTAATCCCTAATATAACATTAGATAATCCCATATCTTTCATGTCAAAGTTCTTTTTTAACATGTTCTTAGTATTCATGATTAAATCATGACTACTACCCATAATAAACATATCATCTACATAAAGGCATACTATGACGTAATCATTTATAGTACCTTTAATGTAGACACACTTGTCACATTCATTGGTCTTGAAACCGTTTGATTTCATAGTCGAATCAAACTTTTCATGCCATTGCTTAGGTGCTTGTTTTAGTCCATAAAGTGACTTAACAAGTTGTAGGTCCCAAGGGGTGTGAAGTAAGGTTTAGAAGGAGGGGTTGAATAAACCTTATAAAATTTTTCGATTTAGTCCTTTTAAAATAATTCAACAGAGTTGACTCAAAACAGATGTGTCCTTGATGGGCGGCTAAGTTGGCTTTTCGGCTAAGTTACCCACTCAATGCATTTCGATAGAGTTGTTGATAGTATAACCTCGGTTGCTCAAGCCAAAGTTAACACCGTAGATTAGATTTTAGCTTATTTTAAACACTTAATTTTAGCACTTAGTTATTTTCGGTTGGATTGCAAATATGATCGTGAGATATAAAATGAATATGCGGGAAAGTAAATTTGCTTTGAGAGTAAATGACACAAATATATTATAGAGGTTTGAAGATGGGTAATTCTTCTAATCCTCTCTTCTCCAACTCCGGAGGAATCCACTATGTAACAGATCGTTTATAAAGCGGTGAACGATCTGAGACAACCTTGATCACATAGCTGGCTTCTCTTGCGACTCAGCTTCTTCTTCAGTCTGTTGCATTTTGCCTTGCTACTTTGACTCACTTCTCAAGTTCTTGGATTTGATCACGAAGCCCTCCAACAAACTTGATAATGATTCGACTGGAACCTTTCTACAATCTTAGCTTGGAAAGTAGACCCCTTTGATTTCTTCAAAAGTTTTCTCTTCAATGATTTGAAGTTGTCTTTCCTTCACAACTTATGTTAGATCGATTTCCTTCGAGTTGCAGGCTTGAGGAATTGCTTGAATGTTTATGAGAATATTGCAGGTTAAATGCTTGAATATTGCTTGCTTGCTCGTGGTTCAGGTAACCTCTTCTCAATCATATGTATTTCTTTTCAACATGATCTCTTATGAAACGATATCTGACATCAATGTGCTTTGTTCTAGAGTGCAACACAGGATTCTGAGTGATTGCAATAGCACTAGTGTTATCACACATAATTGAAATTTCTCTTTCTTCAATATCATAATCTCTCAGTTGTTGCCTCATCCATAAGACTTGGGCACAACAACTGCCCACAGCTATGTACTCTGCTTCAGCTGTGGATGTGGCAATTGAATTTTGTTTCTTACTGAACCAAGAAACCAATCTATTTTCGAGCATTTGACATGTAACTGAGGTACTTTTCCTGTCAACTCTACATCTAGCATAGTATGAGTCTGAGTAACCAATTAGCTTGAATCCACCTCCTTTGGATACCATAAGCCAACTTCCTGGCATCCCTTCAAATATCTTAGGATTCTCTTAGCTGCAGTCATGTGGCTCTCCTTTGTTGCAGATTGAAATCTTGCACATACACCTACTGCAAAGGTGATGTCTGGCCTGCTTACTCTTAGATAGAGCAATGATCTAATAAGTGCTCTATATCTGGTTTGATCAACAGCTTTGCCATCTGCATCCATGTCCATCTTGACTTAAGTATTCATTGGAATTTTCTGAAGACTTCTCTTCCATAACAAATTTCTTCATCAAATCTCTCGGTATATTTTGTTTGACTTATGAAGGTTCCATCCTTCATTTGCTTGACTTGAAGTCCTAGGAAGAAAGTCGGCTCTCTCCCATCATGCTCATCTCAAATTTACCTTGCATGAGGTTTGAGAACTTGTCACATGACTTTTTATTTGTGGAACCAAAAATGATGTCATCCACATATATTTGAACAAGCAAAAGATACTCTCTCCAACTTGAATTCTCAAGAGTGTTCTATCAACTTTGCCTTTGGTGAATCCATTGTCAGTTAGAAATTGAGACAATGTATCATACCATGCTCTTGGTGCTTGTTTCAATCCATATAATGCTTTCTTGAGCTTATAGACCTTATCTCCAATAGTTTTCTGCTCAAAACCCGGAGGTTGTTCAACATAGACTTCTTCCTCTAACAATCCATTCGAAATGCACTCTTCACATCCATTTGATACATAATGAAGTTCTTATGTGCAAAGCATAAGCAAGAAACATCCTTATTGCTTCCAATATTGCAACAGGAGCAAAGGTTTCATCAAAATCTATACCCTCTTCTTGGCAATACCCTTTGGCTACCAATCTTTCTTTGTTTCTTACAACAGATCCTTCCTCATTCATCTTGTTTCTGAAAACCCATTTTGTGCCAATAACATTTTGATGGGTTGGCCTTTGCACTAATTCCCATACTTTGTTTCTTTCAAACTGATTCAACTCTTCTTGCATGGCTTGAATCCAATGTGTGTCATCCAATGCTTGAGACACATCTTTAGGCTCTATCTGGGAAATAAAACAAGTGAACATAGCTTCATGCTATGCTCTGGATCTGGTTCTTATGCCATCTCTAACATCTCCAATAACTAACTCTGGTGGATAGTCTCTCAACCATCTCACATCAAAGGTTGGAGTAAGTCTCTTTGGATTTAGCCGTCTCGCATGACTAAGTTGTCTTGAACAGCTCTTTCATCTTCATTCATTGTAGACTTTCATTGTCTTTGAGATTCAGACTATCTCATCTCATCCGGGTTGAGTGCTCTTACTTGACTTCAATATAAGGACTCTTCGCATAGTTGGTCGATTGACTTGTCACTAACTCTTCAATGTCTTCTCCATTTACATTAGGTTTATCAAAGACCACATGGATAGACTCTTCTCGTAACCATAGTCCTCTTGTTCAAGACTCTATAGGCTTTACTCTCGGTGAGTATCCCAAAAAGACACCTTCATCAACTTTAGCATCAAAAGCCTTCAAATTATCTTTGCTTTGTTATGGATGAAACATTTACATCCAAATAACTGAAATATCCAACATTTGGCTTTCTCCTGTCCAAATTTCATAGGGGTCTTGGTCGATTGCTGTTGATCATGCATCTATTTTGAGTATAGCATCTTTGTGTTGATGGCTTTTCAAAATCTTTAAACTAACATGGTCCTTGCAGCTTCCTTGAGAGTTTTATTCCTTCTTTCAGCTCTCCATTCTCTTTGTGGAGTTCTTGCGGTGATAACTCATGATCAATTCCATTTTCAACACAAATCTTGAGTTATTATCCCATTTACAAACTCAGTTCCTCTGTCAGTCTTATTTTTATAATGGTTTGGCTCTTTTCATTTTGAACTCTTTTCATCAGCTAAGGTAACTTCTGCAAAGGTTCCTTCTTTTTACACATGAAGATTGTGTATTTCTTTTCCACTTATCTTTGGTGGCTCAAATGGACCAAATAAATCCATATGCAACGGATGTAATATCCTTGTTGAAGAAGGACTTGGCTTATCCTTGAATGAATACTTTATTTGCTTTCCCATCCGGCATGCATCACATACACTTTCTTTCTTGTACCTTTCGAGTCGGGCAATCCTTCTACAAGATGACTCCTTGCAAGCTTGTTCATTGTCTTGAAATTCGGATGACTCAAACTTCTTGTGCCACAACCAACTTGATTCTACTGTGGTCTTTGCTATGAGACAAGTGCTTGGTGTAGCGATGAGACCAATCTACCACATACATATTCTTCAGATTGATCCTTGCAAAGACTATTTCATTTGATTCAAGCATCTTTGATCGGCACACTCCCATGTTGAATCCAACATTGTAGCCTTTATCACGAGTTGGCCGATGCTTAATGAGTTGAAGTTGAGGCCTTCAAAGATAGGCAATATCTGTGATTTCCAATCCATTTTTCTTGATAGATCTTGTGCCTTTGATTTTTCCCGAGCTTCATTTCCTCCAAATAGGACTTTTGCACCTCTAATCTCCTTGAATCTTGACAGTTTTTCTTGTTTCTGTTAGGGGTGTAAACGAAGTCGAGTCGAGCCGAACATGGTATTGTTCGAGCTTGTTTGAATTTTAATCGAGCTTTAAAAATTGTGTTTGAGCTTGTTTGATTATTAATCGAATCGAGCTTGAATGAGCTTTGGTAGTGCCGAACACGAATCGAGCTCGAATAGCTTGATATTTTTACACATATTTTATTCTTTTTTTACTAATCGAGTCGAGCTCGAGCCGAGCTTTAAATCTTATCGAACGGAAAAATATGTTCAAGCTTGGTTCGTTACTTTAACGAACCGAGCTTTTAACGATCAATCTCAAATCGAGTATGTCATATTTCAGCCCTATTTCCTGTCATATGTCTGGAACAGCCACTATCCATGTACCAGGTTCCTTGGCACTCAGTTGTTCCTTGAACCTGCAATCAAGGAAATCAGTTTTAGGTACCCATACTTACCGGGTCCGAGGGGTTAGTGCTATAAAATGATCCAACCAACGTATAGCCAATAGACTTGACTAAGAGGTTGCCATCTATCGATTGCCATAATCATAATGCACATTAGCAAATTGCTTGGGGTTTTAGGTTCATACAAATTGTCTCTTTTGTCTGTATGCCTGTGTTTGTGTTTTAGCAATTGCTTTCTTGGGGTAGTTGTGGTGTTTTTGAGAGTAGTTCTTGGGTGCGTATGTGTCTTGATAATAGCTCTTTTGCCTTTGGAATGACCTTTCTTTGAGGTTTAGGTCTTTGCCATATGGCTTGTATTCTATAGGTCTTTTTGATGTTTTACATTATTCCAATCAAAGCATAGTTTGGATAGTTTCTACCATTCCCATCATGTGTGTTTTTCTCGATCAAATTTCGGGGTTTTCGGTAGCTCTGTTTGCTTTTCACAGAGTATTTTTCTGTTTGGAGTTTGCCGAGAAACTAGGTGGATTTCTTCTGTTGTCCACTCACCATACTCATTGGTTGTTTTCCTCTCCCTTTGTATCTAAGGCCAATTTGTTTGTGATTGTGTTTTAGAGTGAGTGTGGATGCAAACATTTGGTGTTTTGGATTTTTAGATGCTTCATTACTTGAAGATCCTTTTTCCAAAATCACTCTTGAGTTTTTGTGCACAAAGGAATTAAATCCTCTGTCTGTCTTATCTCCACATTCCTTTTGACTCAAAATAAGATCATCCAATGATTTGGATGCCTTTGTAAATGAGGCAATCACATTTTTGAGATATTTTTCCCTCTTTTCTATATTTGCTATTTCTATTTGTGATCTTTGCATTTTCAGCCTTTAGCTTAGTGTTCTCATTAGCTATATGACTCGAGTACTCAAACTCTTTAGTCAATTTGTGAGTTTTGGCTTTTAAGTCGGCATTTGTTTTCCTCATTTAGAATAGTGTGTGAGGATTTTATGTGTTTAAAATCTTTCATCATTTTGCCTAATGAATCATAAAGATCAGTGGGTGATGAAGTGTGTGTATCACAATCACTATCACTTGAATCTGAATGAGATGAGTTAGAGTGTACCTCATCTTCTTGATCTGGTTGATCATGTTCTTTAGCCATAAGGCAAATCATAGCCTCTTCCTCAGAGTCACTTGAATAGTCAGCTTCACTACTCTCTGAGTCTGCTGCTTCTTTGGACTTGAGTGTCTCAGCAGCTAACATGACTTTCTTCTTTTCCTGTCTTCTTTCCCTGAAGACTTTTCTTTCTTCTTCATTCCTATATTTGTTGACTGGTGGATAGGAATAGTCAACTGCAAAGTGTCCTGGTTGTCTGCAGTTCCAACACAGGTTTTCAGCTCTTTGATCAGCTCTTTCTGTTCTTGGATTATCAGCTCTCTGATATTCAACCCTTTGATGCTCAGCTCTCTTGGGGGGCCTGTCTTCCCTTAACTTGGAAGGAGCTGAATGTCTCCTGGAGGTCTCACCCTTATTTCTTTTATAGTTCTTATTGAAGAACTTGTTGAATCTTTTGACCATTAGGGCAATTTCCTCCTGGTCTATGGCTTCCTTTGGTTTAGCTCTATTTCCATCACTAGCCATTAGTGCATTGTCTTGGATACATCTATATCCGCTTGCTCTTTTCTTCTCGGCTCAAACTCATAGGCTTTGAGGTCCGAGAATAGCTCATGGTTAGATGTTCTTGAGGTCCATTGAATGTCTCGGGGCCATAACCTTCACTTCCTATTCAGCTGGGAGGCTTCTTAGGATATTCATACACATTTCTTTTTGTGTATATTCCTTCCAAAGATTTGAAAGCTCATTTGTGATCTCAGTGAATCTGGCATCTCGCTGATCCAAGGTTTCACCGCAAAGCATTTTGAAATTTTCAAATTTTTGATCAAGAATGATTAATTTATTTTCTTTAATTTGTTCTGATCCATCACAAATTAAAGTCAACTTATCCCAAATCTCTTTTGCAGATTTGCAAGATTTGACTTTGTTGAACATGGCTTTGTCCAACGTCTTGTAGAGTATATCCTTGGCCACATTGTCCAGATTGTATCTCTTTCTATCCTCATAAGTCCACTCAGTCCTTGGGTTTTCAACCATGGCTGGTCTTGCTTCAAGCGGCAGCCTTCTTTCTTGATTGTGATTCTGCTCTTCTTCAAGTAGTGTTCACTTTGAGTATTTGCAGTGGCCCAACCTCTATCACAAGCCACTTTTCATCATGTAATGTAGATAGATGAGTCTGCATGTGAATTTTCCAATCATCAAATTCTTCAACAATGAACATAGGAATGCGTGTCAGATTTTCTTCCATGATAATAACTTTGCTTAAAAATGAAAGACTTTGAAACACAAGTGTTTAAAACGCTTTTGAAAAGATAGAGATCTAGTTCAATAACCAGTGCAGAAGGCTCAATGAACCAACCGCTCTGATACCACTTGTAGGTCCCAAGGGGTGTGAAGTAAGGTTTAGAAGGGGGGGTTGAATAAACCTTACCAAATTTTCGATTTAGTCCTATTAAAATAATTCAACAGAGTTGACTCAAACAGATGTGTCCTTGATGGAAAACTAAGTTGGCTTTTCAGCTAAGTTACCCACTCAACAGACTTGATAGAGCTGTTGATAATATAATTCGGTTGCTCAAGCCAAATACTTAACTTGGCTGATTGGTTTTTTAACAGCGGAAGACTTAACACCCTTAGATTAAATTTTAGCTTGTTTTAAACACTTAATTTTAGCACTTAGTTATTTTCAGTTGGATTGCAAATATGATCAGCAGATATAAAATGAATATGCAGGAAAGTAAATTTGCTAAAAGTAAATGACATAAATATTTTATAGAGGTTCACAGATGGGGTAATTCTTCTAATCCCTTCTTCTCCAACTCCTGGAGGAATCCACTATGTAACAGATTAGTTTACAAAGCGGTGATCGGAGATAACCTTGATCATCACAGTGGCTTCTTTTGTGACTCAACTTCTTCACGGGCATTTGCGCTTGCTACTTGAGCTCACTTCTCAAGTTCTTGGATTTGATCACGAAGCCCTCCAACAAACTTTATAATGGTTCGACCTGGAACCTTTATACAATCCTAGCTTGGAAAGTAGACCCCTTTGATTTCTTCAAAAGTTTTCTCTTCAATAGATTTGAAGTTGTCTTTCCTTCACAACTTGTGTTGGATCGATTTTCTTCGAGTTTCAGGCTTGAGGAATTACTTGAATGTTTATAAGAATATTGCAGTTTAAATGCTTGAATATTTCTTGCTTGCTCGTGGTTCAGGTAACCTCTTCTCAATAACTTCCTCAGCCTTTTATAGTGCACATTTGAAATTTTGCCCATTGAAGAGTTAGGCTAATTTCAAATGTCACTTGTGTTTGTTGTCCTGCAGTCCTTGATGTTGACCCTTCCTCGTATTAAATGTATTCGCAGCATTGCAGGTGCCTGACACAAGGCGCAGTGTTTCCCATTGGTTCATTCCTTTTGCATAATTCTGGGACTAACACTTTAGACCTGACAACTTTGACATATTACTATATTGAGTAATATTATTTACTTTAATCAACGAATCTAAGTCAGTTATCTTGACTAGACTGTTGTCTGTACAACAGGTGACTTGAGTCAGCTCCAGGCATTGAATAACTCATCTGTCACTTCAACTTGAGACTTGGCTTCTTGAGTTGACTAAACTGACACTTCTTACAGATGTTCCCCAGCTGACTCTCCTTGATCGAGTCCTTGACCTCCTTCATAGCATTACACACCTAGTTTAAGTTTTACATGGTATCATCAAAACCTACTCAAAAAATTTCCAAACACAAGTTTACACACCTTTCGCTCTTGACCGGGTGCAACGTACCCCTCGGGTTGTTCCATATAGATATCCTCTTCAAGTTCACCATTCAAGAAGGCAGTCTTAATGTCCATTTGATGTATCTCAAGGTTATGCAAAGCTGCAATAGCAATGAGAACACGAATGGCCGTAATCCTAAATAACGAGGAGAATATGTATCGAAAAAGTCATATCCTCCTTTTGTCTAAACCCTTTAGCTACCAAACGGGCTTTATACTTGTCAATAGATCCATCTGCTTTATACTTCCTTTTAAGGATCCACTTGCATCCCAAAGGTTTGCAACTCGGTGGGAGATCAACTAACTCCCAAGTGTGATTTTGCAGGATGGAATCTATCTCATTATTGATAGCTTCTTTCCAGAGAGGAGCTTCTGGACTAGACAATGCTTCTTGAATAGTTCTGGGTTCGTTTTCTAACACATAAGTTAGAAAATCAGGACCAAAAGACTTAGCTGCTTTTGTCCTTTTACTGCATCTTGGTTCCTCTTCATCGTCACTTTAAGATAACCTTGCAGTTTCATAAGTTCATTTACTCGAACTTTCTTCTTTCCTTTCTTTATTCGGAAAGATATTCTCGAAGAATACAACATTCCTTGATTCAATGATCATACCTTCATTTATATCAGGAATAGCTGACTTGTGCAATAAAAAGCGATATGCACTACTATTGTTAGCATATCCAATGAAAGCACAATCGATCGTCTTCGGACTGATTCTAACTTGTTTCGGATTAGGTACTTCAACTTTAGCCAAACATCCCCACACTTTGAGGTATTTATATGACGGTTTACGTCCCTTCCATAACTTATATGGAGTTTCATTTTTACCTTTGTGTGGGATTTTATTAAAAATGTAGTTTGCAGAAAGTATGGCTTCCTCCCACAAGTTTTGGGGTAAGCCAGAACTTAACAACATCGCATTCATCATCTCCTTAAGAGTACGATTTTTGCGTTCTGCAATTCCATTAGATTGAGGTGAGTAGGGAGCAGTTGTTTGATGAATTAGACCCACTTCCGGGCAAAATTCTTCAAACGGAGCAACATACTCTCCGCCTCTATCACTTCAAATCATCTTAATTTTCAAATTAAGCTGATTTTCAACTTCATTCTTATAAGTCTTAAAAGCTACTAAAGCTTCATCTTTTCTTTTCAAAAGATATACATAGCAATATCTTGTGCAATCGTCTATAAACATTATGAAGTACTTTTTCCCACCTCGAGTTTGCAAAAGTTTTAAATCACACACATCTGTATGAATTAACTCGAGTGGTTTGGTACTTCTCGTTACCGAATGAAACGGTGCTTTGGCCAATTTTGCTTCAACACAAATTTTGCATTTGTCTTGTGAATCGGTTTTAAACGTAGGTATTAATTCCAGATTCACTAACCTTTTAATTGTGTTGAAGTTTACGTGTCCTAATCTATCATGCCATAAATTAGATTAATCCAACAAGTAAACAGAAGTAACGTTTTTACTCTTCGCCTCTTGGCGGAAAATAAACATTACAGACATTTTAAAGAGCCATTTATCAAGGTAGCCCTTACAGATAAACTGACCATTCTTGGTCATTACAAACTTGTCGGACTCAAACACTAGTCTAAACCCAGCCTTACTAAGCAAAGGACCGGAAACCAAATTCTTGCAGATGTCCGGGACATGCAGCACATCTACAAGCATAAGCTCCTTTCCGGAAGTCATCTTGAGCACAACCTTGCCAAGCCTCACGATGTTGGAAGTCGAAGAATTTCCCATGAAAAGCTTCCTTCCATTTATCGGAGTGTAGGAGGAGAACATCTCCTTGTCGGCACAAATGTGACGAGTAGCCCCGGTATCTATCCACCACTCCCTTGGGTTAGCCACCATATTGGCTTCAAACACAACGGCGGTGAGATCGAGCTCCGACATGTTGATTGGAACCGACTTGTCCTCCTTCACATTGGCTTGTTGGTTGCCACCTTGATTGCCCTTTTTTTGGGTTTCGGCAATCCTTGTCCATGTGGTTTGGTTTGCCACAGTTGTAGCAATTCCCCTTTAACTTTTTGGCCTTTCCCTTGTCTTTCCCGGAGTGGTTGTATTTCTTGCTAGTGCTCGATTGACAAGATTGGCCTTGGCCTCCTTTACGACTTACTAGATTTCACTTCGATTTTTGGTTGTCTTCCTCAATCCAAAGCCGAACAATCGATTCTCAAGCCCCATCTCTTTGCGCTTGTGCTTGAGATAATTCTTAAAATCCTTCCACAATGGCGGCAACTTTTCGATTATTGCGGCCACTTGAAAGGATTCATTTAGAATCACACTAAGTCGTGAAGTATGATCTGAATCTCTTGAACTTGGCTGATCACCGTCTCTGGTGTCAACCATCTTGTACTCGAGAAATTTGCCGACAACAAATTTCTTTGTGCCAAGCATCTTCCGTTTTGTACTTCTTCTCCAAAGAGTCCCGAGAACTCTTTGGACGTTTTAACGTGCTATAGATGTTATAGAGGTGTTGTTAGATAAATGTTTTTATAATGATTTTGATGATTATGTTCGATTTTGTTCAAATATGTTTTTAAACCAAAACTATGTCCCTAAATGTTATCTAAATACTTCCGATCTACTTAAAATATGTTTACTATTTTTCGGAGTATTTCTTAAAGTTTATTTTCAATAAAACATTGGACAACACATTTGTTTCGAGCTCGACCGGTCGCTCTATAGGGAAACCCGTACACGAGTTGAGCTAAGAAACGAGAAAATGGGACGTAAGAAAAACAGGCGGCGGCCGTCGACCAGGTGGGCGCCGGTGCGGCGGTCGGCCGGTCGGCGGGCGAATTGCACCGCAAGTTGGATTTTTGTTCCGGACTTCTCTGTTTCGTAAAATCGTCAAGCGGCAACCGTCACGGACTAAAGGCGACGGTCGCACCCCCTTCGACCGGTCCCCTGTGTAAAAATTCGCGAGAATTCAATTTCAATCTTATCTCTGCGCGACCGGTCGAACCCCATGTTTATCAAAGCAAACTATCCGTTGCGTTTTTTGGACAACTTTTCCCTATTTTGTGGGATTGATTTCTATGACTATTTTGATCATTTTAAATGGTTTCTTTTGCAGCAAATCACTCCCCAAGGAGGAGCCAATGTCGGAAATGAAAGCCAAGTCCTCTCCTATAAATAGAGGCTTCATTCAAGCAACAAGATACAACACTTACTACAAGCAAAAAAAAAAAAAAGCATACAAAGCAAACACTTCTATATCTTGTTGTATTAGCCTAAGCACTTTCACTTGCACTTATTTGAGGTCTAGGCTTTCAATTCTTGATTACACTTGTACTCATAGTGTATCAATCTTTATTGAGTTGTAATCTTGATTTTGGTCATCATTCAACACAAGACATCCTTGTGAGTATTCTTGTGGTAAGAATACACTTGGGTGATCTAGGTGATAGGTGTTTGAGGGTTGTGGTAATCCTCAAGGTGTTGTAAGAGAGTTGTGGTAATCCTCAAGGTGGTGAAAGAGGGTTGTGGTAATCCTCAAGGTGTTGTATTAATTTTTGGTAAATTAATAAAATCTTTTTCTTTTTAAAATCCATCCAGGAGATTTGGGGTGGTAGAGGATTAGGCCCTAGGTGGGTTGAACCTCTTTAAATCAACGAGTGTTTTTTTATTTTCCGCATTTCCTTTTTTGTTGTCTACTCGTTGTTTCGAAAAAGAGGGTGGTTTGCGAAAAATCGGCATAATCTATTCACCCCCTCTAGATTATTGTAGCCATTTGGACTAACAAGTGGTATCAAAGCCAAACTCTTTGGCTAGCTCGTTCGAGTAAAGAGGAAAGATCCATGGC
This sequence comes from Rehmannia glutinosa, assembly GCA_016081115.2. NCBI lineage: Eukaryota > Viridiplantae > Streptophyta > Magnoliopsida > Lamiales > Orobanchaceae > Rehmannia > Rehmannia glutinosa. The sequence goes on from JABTTQ020002459.1 coordinate 112,535, forward strand.
TACTAATGATGCTCATCTTACCACCGGCGCCTCCACCAATAAGCCACCACTATTCGACGCCAACAACTACGCATTTTGGAAAGACCGTATGGAGTGCTTCCTACAAGGGTGCGGGTTCGACATTTGGAATGTGGTCATTGAAGGAGTTGATCAACCAACAAAGAAATCGGAGGATGGCACCTTGGCTCCTAAACCTTTCAAGGAGTTTGATGAAAACGACAAAAAGGCTTTCTCTCTAAACGGTAAGGCCTTAAATATTTTGCATTGTTCTCTTACGGCCACCGAGTACAATCGCATAAGCGGCATAAGGTCGGCACATGAGGTTTGGGAAAAATTGGAGACAATCTATGAAGGGACTAAGAAAGTCAAGCAAGCAAGAAAGACCATGCTTGTTAAAGAAAAAAACTTTAACATGTATGATGACGAAAGCATCTCCAAGATGGTGGAAAGGCTTGACAATATTGTCAATCCTCTTATGGCCCTCGGCAAAGTCATCTCCGAAGAAGACAAGGTGACCAAGGTACTAAATGCACTTCGGCTCATGGTCCGAAAAAGTAACGACAATCACGGAGGCACAAAATCTTGAGACACTCAAGTTTGATGAGCTTATTGAAATCTACTCATCTATGAAGTCTATCTCAAGGAGAGGAAAAACTCCAAACCATCCACAAATCAATCGGGTATGCAAATTATTCCTAAAGGTCTTGCTTCTTCTTCTAATAATGCATACTATGATAATGATGATGATGATGAGGAGACGGCCGCACTTGTTCGAAAAATTTGCAAAATTTGTGAATAAAAATAAAGCAAGAAAACCAAGAGATAATGCTTGCTTTAAATGCGGAAAACCGGGCACTTCATTGCCGATTGCAAGCTCGACGAAGAGGAGCAAAAGAAAAGGAAGCCTTTCACAAAAAGAAGGCTCTAAATGCGGAAGTCAAAACATGGGATGAACTACTCGAAACAACCGATGAGGAAGGAGAAACCGAACACGGTCTCATGGCTATAGACGATGAAAACAATGAGGTACACTCAAATTCCTCTACTTCCTCCATAATTGATGACTTGCAATGTGATTTTGATGAATTGCAAATTGAGTTTCAAAATTTAATCGTTAAATATAAAAATTTGAAAAAGGAGCATAAGGAGATTAAGGTTGAAAAGGAAAAATTATTTACCTCTTATGAATCTCTAGACAAAGCTCATGCTCTTACTCTTACTAGAATTCATTCTCTTGAAACCGAAAAGGAATTGCTCTCAAAAGAAATTGAATGTTTGAAAAATGATGTGCATCGTTTCAACATAAGTACGGATAAAGTCACAAAAATTTTAGATGCACAAAGAGGTGAGCATTCCAAAACGGGACTTGGTTATAAGCCATTTCAAAGTGTTTTTAAGAAAAACAACCAAGGTCCGACTTTTGTTCGTGCTAATAATTATAATACTCCTACTTGTTTTTATTGTGGCAAAATTGGACATTATGCCAATAATTGCCAATTGAGAAATAGCTCAAGACATGTTTGGAGACCCAAAGGTCTCAAGACTAACCCCATGGACCCCAAAATTATAGGGTACCTAAAAGAAATTCTTTTGTAGGTAATAGGGGCTATAACCACAATGGAAGATTCAAAATGGCTCGTGGACAGCGGATGTTCACGCCATATGACCGGGAGGAGAGAACTATTTACCAACATCAAACTCCAAGAAGAGGGTATGGTCATGTTCGGCAATGGCAAAGGAAAAATTCTTGGAAATGGAGAAATTGGTAACTCTTCTTTTTTTCTTAGTAATGTTCTATTAGTTGAAGGGCTTAAGTTTAATTTGATAAGTGTTAGCCAACTTTGTGACTCAAAATATGATGTTTCCTTTAATAAAGAAAAATGCCTTATTCTTAAAAATGGTGAAATTATTTGAGAAGCAAATAGAAAAGGCAATCTTTACAAAATTTGTACAAGTGATTTGGTTAGTCAAAATATTTCTTGTTTAGTCGCCAATAATGATTTAACTAGTTTATGGCATAGGCGACTTGGACATGTTGGATACAAGAATTTGAAAAATATTTACAAAAACCAACATGTGAAAGGACTACCCAAATTGAATTTTGAAAATCTTGGCTTATGTGACACTTGTCAAAAGAACAAATTAGTTAAAAGTAGTTTTAAGCCCAAAAATGAAATTTCCACAACCAAACCCCTACAAATGCTTCATCTTGATTTGTACGGGGATATTGGTACGGCTAGTCTAAGTGGAAAACATTACACTTTTGTTATAGTCGATGATTATTCGAGATATACTTGGGCTCTTTTTTTCTTACCAATAAAAACGATGCCGTTAATGAGTTTGTTAAGTTGTGTAGACTTATTGAGAATGAAAAAGAAGATACTATCAAGTCTATTCGAGCGATCGAGGTGGAGAATTTGACGGTGAATTTAGAGTATTTTGTGAAACCAAAGGATATGCTCATAATTTCTCGGCTCCAAGGACACCTCAACAAAATGGAGTAGCCGAACGGAAAATTCGGACATTACAAGAAATGAGTCGGTCCATGCTCAATGAATTTTCACATCCAAAGTATTTTTGGGTCGAAGCCGTAAGTACCGCTTGCTATGTCATTAATCGAGTTTATATTCGTCCTAAAATGAATAAAACTCCATATGAGCTTTGGAAAGGTAGAACTCCAAATATTAGTTATTTCAAGATATTTGGTTGTAAATGCTTTATTTTGAATACCAAGGATCAATTGGACAAACTTGATCCTAAAGGCCGATGAAGGGATATTTATGGGATATTCAACAAAAAGCAAAGCATATCGGGTTTACAATAAGACTAGTGGAGTTGTTGAAGAATCCATCCATGTTAAATTCAATGAAGCTTCGGGAGTTGAAAGAATTCCTAATGATGATAGTGATGAGGAGGATATTATTGAACAAATTGTTCAAATTGATGATCAACCGTCTACATCAAATGATCAACCGTCCACCTCAAATGGTCCTCAAGAAGATAGAGGTGACATTTCGGATCTTCCCGTTGCATTGAAATTTAAGGGAGATCACCCAAAAGATCTTATTATTGGTGATCCCCTTGACAAAGTGATGACTCGGAGAAAATTTGCCGAGAAAGCTCTTATTTCTCAAAAAGAGCCTAAAAATGCTAAAGAAGCTATTGAGGATGAGGATTGGTTTCTAGAGATGCAAGAGGAGTTGAATCAATTTGAAAGAAATGATGTATGGGAATTGGTACCTTGTCCTCCTTCTCAAACCATTATTGGCACAAAATGGGTATTCCGGAACAAACTTGATGATCAAGGCAACATTGTTGAAATAAGGCAAGGTTAGTAGCTCAAGGGTATTGTCAAGAAGAAGGTATTGACTATGATGAAACTTTTGCGCCCGTAGCACGTTTAGAAGCTATTCGTATTTTGCTTGCCTATTCTTGCTTTAAAAATTTCAAACTTTACCAAATGGATGTTAAATCCACCTTCTTAAATGGTATTATTCAAGAAGAAGTCTATGTAAAACAACCTCCAGGGGTTTGAAAATTTTTCTAGGCCTAATGATGTTTATAAACTTAAAAGGCCTTGTATGGTTTAAAACAAGCACCCGTGCATGGTATGATAGACTTAGTTCTTTTCTTTTACAAAATGGTTTTATAAGAGGTAAAGTTGATACAACTCTATTTGTTTTTGAAAAAGGGCAAGATTGTTTACTTGTGCAAATATATGTTGATGATATTATCTTTGGTGCTACTAATGATTCTTTGTGCAAGAAATTTTCTAAGTTAATGCAAGGAGAATTCGAGATGAGTATGATGGGGAGCTTAACTTCTTTCTTGGACTTCAAATTAAGCAATGTCAAGAAGGTATTTATATTTCGCAATCAAAGTATACAAAAGAACTTTTGAAAAAGTTCGGCATGGAAGAAGGAAGAACCGTCTCTACTCCTATGGCAACAAATGTCAAAATTGACAAAGATAAAAAAGGCAAGTCCGTGGATGAATCAAAGTATCGAGGTATGATTGGTAGTTTACTTTATTTAATCGCTAGTAGACCGGACATTCTTCATGTCGTATGCCTATGTGCTTGTTTTCAAAGCAATCCCAAAGAATCTCACATGAGTGCCGTTAAAAGGATTTTTCGATATTTAAAAGGCACCATTCAATATGGTTTATTTTATCCAAAGAATGAAAATTTTTCTCTTAAAGGTTATAGTGATTCGGACTATGCGGGAAATATTGATGATCGGAAAAGTACTTCCGGATCATGTCAATTTTTAGGCGATTGCCTAGTTTCTTGGTTTTCAAAGAAGCAAAAGCTGTGTTTCTCTTTCAACGGCCGGCGAATATATTTCCGCCGCATTTTGTTGTACTCAACTTCTTTGGATGAAACAAACCTTAGCGGATTACAAATGTTCTTTTGAAAATGTACCTATCTTTTGTGATAATATATCCGCTATAAATATTGCTCAAAACCCGGTTCATCATAACCGTACTAAACATATTGAGATTCGACATCACTTTCTAAGGGATTGTGTTTCAAAACGTAAAATTGAGATATCCTTTGTACCATCTCAAGATCAATTAGCGGATATTTTCACAAAACCGCTATCTTCCGAGACTTTTTCTTCAATACGAGCTCGGTTAGGCATAATGCATATTGAATGAAGCTTACGTTTGCATTTTGCACGTTTTTAAAACTTAGGGGCGAAAAATCGGATTTTTGGTTGAAAATTCGGATTTTGAAAAACTGACAAAACAGTGGTGGAAGGAGTTGAGGGCAACCGGCCGTCGCCCTCAACCTCGCCATGCCGCCCTAAGCTATATTTTGGCTTTTAAACGTTAAATGTCTTGACTTCTTCATTTTAACAAATTTTTGGCCATTTTTCGTCCCCTTTGCCAAATTCACTCAAATTTCATTCAAAAATGGATTTCATGCATCTCTTACACAACATGGACATTATATAGCATAATCATCATCATTATGGCTCACTCTTTCCGATCAAATGGTAAGAATTTCGCTTCTTTTACTCAATTGGGTGGAACCCTTGAGTTTTCAAGTTTCTTGAATATTTTTGATGTATTTTTCGTATGATCATGATAAGCTTGGTTGTAGTGTTGTTATGTATGATGATTGGCTTGAATTGATGTTGAAAATTTTTGGCTTGAACCATTTACAAAGGTTATATACAACCTCTTTTATTTTTAATGCACGCAAGGTGTTCGATGATATATCGCAATGAATATTTCAGCTTATACATGATTCTCTTGCTTTCAAACGTTTCCTTACTTATTGAGATCATGTTTTGACAAACAAAACAAGCGTATGACCTCTTCATATTACATTTCTCCCATTTTCCTTGAATTATTACGCTTAAATTGCTCAACGGTTGATAAATCGTCCCTTTGGCGCACTTTGATATTTTTGTATGGTGTTTTCACCATTCTAACATTCTTTTTGATGATTCCAAAGGGGGAGAAACAGGAAGTTGGCTCGTTAGCTCAAGAAAAGCTAATAAAAGCTCGCAATAAGTATTGTGGACTCTAATACCTAGTCCATAGCTTGAATTTTGGACTCGGATGAAATTGATTATAAGCTTTGTGACAGGGGGAGCTTCTTAGCTCATGATGCAATCTATATAAGCTTGTTATAGCTTGTGCTTCTTACTAATAATAATCGTTTGTTGATATGCTCATAAATAGGGGGAGCTTTGTATGAAATACTTCTAACGGATAGTTTACTCATAAAACCGAAAATTTTATTTGGTTTTAAAATCGTCCTCAAGAAAATTATTTTGGTTTGTAATCATCAAAAAGGGGAGTTTGTTAGATAAATGTTTTTATCATGATTTTGATGATTATGTTCGATTTTGTTCAAATATGTTTTTAAACCAAAACTATGTCCCTAAATGTTGTCTAAATACTTCCGATCTACTTAAAATATGTTTACTATTTTTGGAGTATTTCTTAAAGTTTATTTTCAATAAAACATTGGACAACACATTTGTTTGAGCTCGACCGGTCGCCCTATAGGGCAACCCGCACTGAGTTGAGCCGAGAAACAGAAAATGGGACGTAAGAAAAAGCAGCGAGGCGGCCGGTCGACCAGGTGGGCGACGGTGCGGTCGGCGGTCGGCCGGCGGGGACTGCACTGCGCAAGTTGGATTTTTGTTCCGGACTTCTCTGTTTCGTAAAATCGTCAAGGGCAACCGGTCATGACTAAGGGCGACCGGTCGCACACCCCTTCGACCGGTCCCCTGTGTAAAAATTCGCGCAAATTCAATTTCAATCTTATCTCTGCGTGACCGGTCGAACCCCATGTTTATCACAAACTATCCGCTTGCGTTTTGGACAACTTTTCCCTATTTTGTGGGATTGATTTCTAACACTATTTTGATCATTTTAAATGGTTTCTTTTGCAGCAAATCACTCCCCAAGGAGGAGCCAATGTGCGGAAATGAAAGCCAAGTCCTCTCCTATAAATAGAGGCTTCATTCAAGCAACAAGATACAACACTTACTACAAGAAAAAAAAGCATACAAAGCAAACACTTCTATATCTTGTTGTATTAGCTAAGCACTTTCACTTGCACTTATTTGAGGTCTAGGCTTTCAATTCTTGATTACACTTGTACTCATATTGTATCAATCTTTATTGAGTTGTAATCTTGATTTTGGTCATCATTCAACACAAGACATCCTTGTGAGTATTCTTGTGGCAAGAATACACTTGGGTGATCTAGGTGATAGGTGTTTGAGGGTTGTGGTAATCCTCAAGGTGTTGTAAGAGGGTTGTGGTAATCCTCAAGGTGGTGAAAGAGGGTTGTGGTAATCCTCAAGGTGTTGTATTAATTTTTGGTAAATTAATAAAATCTTTTTTTTTTAAAATCCATCCCAGGAGATCTTTGGGGTGGTAGAGGATTAGGCCCAGGTGGGTTGAACCTCTTTAAATCAACGCGAGTGTTGTTTATTTTCCGCATTTACTTTTTTGTTGTCTACTCGTTGTTTGAAAAAGAGGGTGGTTTGCGAAAAGTCGGCATAATCTATTCACCCCCCTCTAGATTATTGTAGCCACTTGGACTAACGGTGTCGTCTAGCCCGTTCAAAACATAATTACGACACAAAAAATCACTGTTATGCCAAGCATCCACGGTGATTCTCTAGTTATTGTCGATTTCTTCATCGCCAACGGTAGGGGTCCTCCTTGAGAAAATGAGACAGCCCTAAGGTGGTAAGGTGAACATCATCTTCTGTTGCCAACGTTTCAAATCGACGGAGGAGAACTTGGGCGGCTTTTCGCCATCGTCTTGAACATAAGCGTATTTTTGCCTTGCGTTTGTTGGGTAAAAATCGGGAAGGTTTCTATTTAAGGAATGACTAGTGTTTGAGTGTTTGGCTTAGTCGAGACTGAATTCGATTCAGTCTCCGCAAGATGAAAAATGCCCCATATACAAAGTGATTACGGTTTTGGCGTTCGTCTCTAAGATACAATGACTTTTATTGTTCCGGTTTAGCAGCACTTGCAAAAACCGGAACTACATCAAAAAACTGGTATTTGAACTTTCAAACTTTTGAAGGAGGGAATGTCAATATGCTGTAATGCAAAATGACTTGATTATTAATTTGATATCTTATGTTTTCGTATTTCAATTCATCTGCAGGGGTTTGAATTTTATAGGCATCAGGTGCCCCGTATGGAAAGATCATGTCTTTTGGCTCGAAAAGACATGTTTACACTGAACAGGCGCATCTGTTCAAGCTTGTGAATCGGGGCGTGTGCCCGTGTGTGGATGCGACGGAAATGACAAAGCTTTGACTTGACGCATGACCCGACGCACGGGCCGTGCATTCACCCGTGCTTGGATGCGAATAAGTTCGTCTTGACGCACGACCTGGCACACGGTCCGTGCGCGGATGCGAACACTTCCCAGTTGGAATCCGTTAATTAATTAATTAAAAATTAACTAATTATTTATTTTAAAGGTTTTTGGTCCAAAAAGAATAAGGGCCTTGAAGCCCAAGTCTAGGCCCGCGACCTGGACTCGGGCTGGGCTGGGCCAAGCCGAGTCGGCCGGCGGGCGGGCGGTGGCGGTGCGCGCTCACGCGCGTGTGCTTTGAACCAAACCCACAAGCATGTAGGTCCTCACCCCAAAGGCCCAAACCCATAAGTCCAAGGGGAAATTACATGGAATACGCTGATTTTTGTACCATTACCATACAATATGCTCCAATTATTCTTGTGCCTATTTTTTTTACTTTTGTACCTAATTTTTTTTTTACGCTCCTTGCTATTTTTTGATTATTTTTATTTTTTTTCGTTTTTTTTTTGTTCCTGCATTGTTTTATATGTTATATAAGTTGTTTTGATGTTGTTTAAATTTGTTTATTTGTTGTTTCTATGTTGTTTCTTTGTTTTTTCGTTATTTCAAAACAACTTTAACCTATTTTTATCTTTGTTTTTTATTCATATATTATTTTGTACATTGTTTCTATTGTTTCGATGTTGTTCAATGATATTTTTAATGTTGTTCTAATAATTGTTTTTGTTGTTTTCATGTAGTATTCAATGTGTAAATACAATTTTTACCTCCTTGTTAAGCTCTTTTTATTCATGTTGTGTTTTAAATATTTTTTACGTTATTTCTGGGTTGTTTCCATACCCTTTTTAATGTTGTTCTGATGTTTCTTTGTTGTTTAATGAAGTTTTCGATGTTTAAATACAATTTCTTCCTATTTTTATTAAAAGAAACATGTTAGAAACAATGTTGACACACAGAAACATGTTTGAAACATGTTAGAAACAATTTTGAAACAAAGCGTAAAAATTTCCGGGAAGTTTTGTTGGAGCATATTGTTATGTAAAAAAAAGAGCGGGAGTAAATTTAGGTAAAATTGTACCGGGAAATGTAAAAGGCTGACATTGACTTAAAAAAGTGGGTATTTCTGTCAATTGCCCTAAGTCCAACTTGGGATAAATAAAGCGAGCAAACTTTGTCTCCTCTTCCTATGTGGGATGGAGCATTTCTCCTTCCCCACATTTTCTATTTTCCATACCATTTTCTAGTATTAAGTGGCTAACTTCTAGCATTAATTTCTCATTCACCCGGAATTGGTTTTGAGAAATTCCAAATGCTATTCTCATCTACTCTCTTAGTAGAATTTTTACAAATAATTTAATTCCATTTTTCACTAATGAAAAACACTTAATTATTTGGTCAAGATCAGGTCAACACCCATTTTACCAAACAACAATTCCAACAGACTTCATTTTAGATCACAAACCGAAAAACTACGACGAGGTGGGTGAGAAATCTTTCGAAAATAGGTAAATAATTTAGATAAAATGCATGTAGTACATGAAAATGCCTCTAATTACTATATATATATATATATATATAGGGAGGAGATCCTGTGAGACCACCCTCCTAGGTAAGACCATATGACCAAATCTACACCATCAAAAAAATAAATCAATGGCCAAGATATAAACAAATCTATACAACAATTCATATGAAAGTATACATTAGAGGGGGTAAAATAGGAATCCGGGAAATTAAATATAGTAACCGCTTCCTAAAAATTATGATCTTGTATTGATCACGTCCCCCTAATCAAGTGATTCACCTTTCCTTTCTCTCCCTTCCCATTCGAACCTCGCAAATTATTCAAATATGGCAAGAATCATGCAACAATTAATGAAAATTATACAATTCCACTAAACTAACTATACATTAAAACATTACTAAGAATACATAAACAATTAACTAAGTATACAATTACACTAAACTACATGTACATTAAAACATTACTAAGTATACGAAACATTTAACTAAGTATACAATTACATTGAACTAACTATACATTAAAATATTACTAAGTATACAATTTACATGAACTAAATACACAATTCCTTTGAATTACTTATATAACTAAGTATACAATTCCATTGAACTAAGTATACAAATCCACGTAGAACTAAGTATACAAATTTACTAAACTACTTACTAAACTACTTATATAACTAAGAATACGATTCCACTTTGAACCAAGTATACAAATCCATTTGAACTAAATATACAATAAAACATAACTAAGTATACAAGTCCTTTGAACTAAGTATACAATAAAATGACTATTCACAAATATGGCGGAAAGAAGTATCAATTTTGAAAAAAACGCGCTTGAAGTTGATGATTTTCCTCCCTAAAATTCGGGTAACTAAAAAGGTAGGATTATGTTTCCTTAAAAATAGCTAATAACCGCCCAATTAACAAAACCGATTAAATATAAAAGTACAATTATACCCTTATAAGCCTAAATTAACTAAAATGATCTACACCATCCAAAATTTTAAATCAAAAGTCCATAATTGTCCTTATGGACTAATCTAAAGGATTGCTCTCATTTGAACCAATCCCTATATATATATATATATATATATATATATATATATATATATATATTACATGTATTTTTTAATATGTATCAAGTTCAAGAAGTTTCACAAAAATGAGCATGATTTTGATTTCTTGCATAATAGGGACATACTTGCATATATGTCTTGATTTCTTGTTCATCTTTTGATTAATATGTTAATGAATGTATTATATACTCAAAATCATGTTCTATACTTGATTTTGTTTTTGGGAAAAAATGACATTGTGTTCGAAATTGAACAAATATGCCATTTATGTAATTTTTGCAAAGTTGAGGACTAAACCGTAATTTCAAAAATTGTCTAAGGACCAATCTGTAAATTTCGAAAATTATGGACTGTATTAGTTGTAATATCTAATATTTTAAGTTAATAATAATAGTTTAAGGTTTTGAGTTGAGAAAATTCATCCTTGGAATTTTAGGGACTTAAATGTGGAAACTTTGAAAGTTTAAGGGACAAAAATTGAATTTATATTTTGGAAAATTGTAAAAAGTTAATGTGGTTTGGGCTGAGAAAACCGATTTTGAAACTTTAAGTACTAAAGTGTAAAAATTCCAATTTCAAAACCAAAATGAAATTTCCAGAAAAGGTACGTGAGTGACACACTGAAAATTTACATAACCTTAATTTTATAATATTTTGAACCCATGGTTCAAGTTTCATAACAAACGAACACCAAATAAGCCCTAAAGGACAAAAATCGAATTTTGGACTAGAAATGGAATTTGTGAAAGTTAAGGACTTAAACCGAACCTCTTTCAAAAATATTTTTTTCCCAACATCTTACTGTCCTACATGATATTTTAAAATTTTAATCACATCAAAAGCCCTCCCGGTTTGTGAGATCCAAATTTTAAAATTCGTGTCCAAAAATGACAAATTTGACAAATAAAGGGACTAAATTGCAATTTTCTGAAATTTGACCCAAACTCCTTGAAAAACTGAATATTTGGACAATTTGGAGAATTTAAAAACTGACCTTACATTTTTCCAAGGCCGAGACCATGACTTATTCAATTTCAAACTCAATAAGTACATTTTTTTCAAAATGGGGCTACTTATAAAATTTTCTTTTTATCAAGGACCCCAAAATAAATTATTTTCCCCTACAGTCCTGAAACTGGTGTAATTATGTTTTAATTATACATCAATAATTTTATTGAAAATCTCCGGACCTTGACGGATCCCATATCCAGACCGTACACACTACGTGTGGCGACTTCCTTGCCTAATGACGATTTGAACTTAACAACATAGCTAAAAACTTACGCTAAAATATCAAGTCAACCAGATCATTTGATGTGAAGATTATCCTTCCTAAAATTAGCTTCATTTACCTTATATATACACTAATGATACCTCACACTCGCGTGATATAAACTTAACTTGTTGATATCTTGTACTGCTCTTGTATGTATCGCCATGCATTTATTCGACTGTCTTGTTGACATGATTCGTAAACCTACTTGTACTTGAGTCAACTTGGTGTGTCTAGCTCACAGTCGGAGTGGACTAGTCATGTTTTGGAACCGAGCAGCACGACTGTGATTCCTTACCGGCCCCACCGTCCTAATCCCACAACTGCGGACGGAGTGTCCAATGGAAGTGGGTCGTAGTATCAGTATAATCATGATTATGACACTCTAGGTCTTGCAAGCCATACTTGTTGGAGTTGTCGTGCCCGTGTAGTAATAAGGTAGATATGGTTATGTGTCAAACGTGCTTAGGGAGTCATATGGTAGAACAGAAAAATCACTATCTGATCCACACAGTTTCAACGTTACGTGTTTGGGTTACATTACACTCTGTGCGCAACCATTACTTGTTTGGGTTGGCGTTACACTTTGTGCACAACCATTACTTGCTTGGGTTGGCGTTACACTCCGTACGCAAATATTACTTGTTTGGGTTGGTGTTACACTCTGTACACAACCACTACTTGAACTACTTGCAACGCATTCATACCATGCTGCTTGTGAATCGCGTGTGATGCACGCATCATAAACCATGTAATCTTCATATAACTGTTTTCATGCATCTATATAAGCCACACTTACATACGATCACCCATCCACTGAGAATTTTTGTCACACCCCAACCTTTTTCAATGGCCAGTTGTTGATCCACCATATTATGAAGACGTCAATGATGAAGACCAAGCGACGGAGTAATTCCTAGACTTAGTCCGCCGATCTAGACTTAAAATTCGTTTATGTTCTGTTAACGGAGATTTTGTTTGATGTAATAGAGCGACGTAGGACCCTTCGCATGGATAATTGGTTTGTATTAGTATTTCTGCTGCGACGATTAATTATGTTTCTGAGAAGTTATGATGAACAATGTCTATTTGGGTGGATTATATTATTAGAATGGAGAACTGGCGTAAGTTAACTATTGTGTCGCGACTCCACTTTTGGGCGTGACGATGATGATGCACGGGGGTATGAATTTGTGAATCTGAGTTTTTATAAAGCTGGACAACGCAAAGTTTTACAGCCCATTGTGTTTTTGTCATTTTCAAATTTTTGGTTAGGGTCAACGTGTGAGCTATTTTTTTTGGAAGGTAATTACTCATAAAATGATTTAAGATATAAATTAAAAATAATCTTCCTTATAGTGTCATGTATCCTGTCATCCTGTGATTTACATAAATAACAAATGACATTAGCATTATCATTACATGGTTCTTAATTTTTTAAATAAGATGAATAGAATATGTCAAAAATATTTCATACCTCAACATCATCAAATATATATTCTCAGCTATGTATTTGGCTTCTGTCATTATATGGGGGCTTCTAATAGTGATGGATCAATCACAATTTCAGAGCCCATTGAGATTTGACCATGCTGATATCGTTGATCAATGTCATCATCAGTGCTAGTTGTCTTGTATGCATTTGAAAAATTGACAAAAATATTTTCTTGAGAGAATGTGATAAAAATATGAATGAGAACTCATATTTATAGGTGGAGCGAGAAAAATATTTAAGAAAATCAATTACTGTAATTTTTTGCCAAGTTTTGTTGAATTATTTTAATATTTGACATTTTTATATTTATTCCGATATAGCTCATCTGTCATAAATGTCTAAAATAATTCGTATTTGGATACCAATATATTTTTGTAATATAAAATCTTCTTTGTCGAAGACATTATGATCGTTAATTGATTATATGATTTTTTGTTTTTTTGTTGTCTCAGGTTATGAAAGACATTATAAGAATCACTCTATACAGCATGACAATAAATTTTTAAAGATGAGTAAGTAAAATAATATGTTCTATTTTTCAGTCAACAGTATATTCCCATTGAATAATGTAACATTGTTTGTGGGTTTTAGATTCTACTCTTACATTGGACGAAGAAGTAGAAATCACAATTGCAAAATTCATACTCGAAAAAAAATTAACATATAAGTTACTAAACTAACTCGCAAATTAATTTCATTTTCCGTTACATTGATATGTATTTAACTTATTTATTATATTTTCTCAGGTTATAAAAAACAATTCACCAAGAATTATCCCATATAACACGATGACAAAATTTATACAGAAAAGTCACTAAATGATAAATCGTTTTTTCAAACAATAATTTATAATCAATTGACTATGATGATAATCATTTTATATTTGTTGTTGTATTTTAGATTCTATGTATGATGGCAACGCAAAGAAGCCGGAATCAACATTTCAAAATCAATACACACACAAAACAAAACATACACATATAAGTTCAAAAACTAACTGATAGGTTAAATTTCATAATTTGTCATATATATAATAATATTATAAATTTGTTTGAAACAAAACATATAATACGGTCTTCAATAGCTCAATTTCTTATATGTCTATTCCCCAAAATAGTCTTTCATGTTAACTGCATCATTATAATAAATTGTTTTACTGTATTTTCTATGATTACTTGTGTATCGGTATGGTTGTGACATAGAAGTACAATTTCGTTTTATTTGTATGCTTTGTAAGTATCGTGGTTTATTTCGAGAACTCGGAATTTCAAATGAGACTATTGGTATCTTTATATACTGCACATAAATAGGAATTGCAATCTATACTTTATTGGTATCTTCATATACTGCACATAAATTAAAGATTTTAATTTAGATATTATGACATAAGTAATTAATTAAGTGTATCACTCCATATTTTGGAATATGTCAATGATCTTTACATTTATATATATTTCAACCGAGGAGGAAATTAAATTTATTTAATCTAATTTTTTTTTTTTAGTTTGGAGTTTGTGCATGTTAGAATTTCAAACTTTATATTCAAATATCTTACGCTGAGTAAATGCGAGCTCAAATCTAAGTTGATTTTTTTAGGAAATAAATTAAATTAATTTGAATTTACATTGAAGGAATTTACATAGTCTCCTATCTCGAATTGTGTTTCTATTCTGAAGAAATCCCAATTAAAGTTTGGCAACAAATTATGGTATTGACCGATTTATGGAGCATTTTTCGCAAATATTACATCGAAAAACTATATATGTTATTTTGTTAGTTTCTCAAGCAATTTATAATTTAGGCTCCTATAATTATGTAATTGATGGTTTAAGTATGTAATGAATTACAAACTTGCTTGGCAAGTAATAGTTGTGTGAGTTGTTATATCAACTTTTAATATATAGAGTTTTTATTTTGACCAATTTATTGAATAATATATGGTAATGGTTTTCGGAAACCTTACATTGAAAAGTGTATATTAGTTTGCCAAAACAACTTCTAATGCGATCTGTAATGAGTAGTTTATATAAAGTAAATATTGCGCAATGTCCTATTAGTTCGTAAGGTATCTATTTTTTTCAATAAATGGGTTTTTTTTTTTGAATAAGGTCGAAAATAATATCGAAGAAAAGAAAAAAGCCCTGATCACAAGTCGATTAGGTAGCGTAATGTTTGGGGCCTCGTTAAAAACCTATCAGAGTAAAACCCACCCTTGTGGGAAAAACCCCAGTAGGAAAAGAGTACCCCCGCCAGAAGAATCAAAAGAACCATAAAAACACAGAAACACAAGCTATCTGACAAATCTATATTGACTACGACCAACATAATAATCATCAAGTAAACTAACAATATCCGCAGGAGGCGCATCCAACCACTTTGATTCCGAGAATTTACTGAGACGATTTTCCACACGATTTCCCTCCCGATAAATGTGAGAAATTACAAAGTTCATCTGAGAGACTAAGTGCATCGAGTATTTCCAGTGACCAAGAAGACACCACGGGACGGAGCCACTGCGATTACGAAAGAGGTCGACCACAAAAGATGAATCTGATTCCACCCAAAGGTGCGTCCAGCCCTTATGATGCGCGTAGGAGATCGCCCTAATAACCGCAATTAACTCAGCCTCAAAAGCAAACCCAAAACCACATTGCTTAACAAAGCAACCTCTGAAGAAGCCCCTAGTTGTGCGATAAACCCCTGCCACGAGGCGCCGGAGAGCGAGTAAGCTTGCCATCGGTGTTAACCTTAATCCACCGAGAGATGAAGGTGCAAATTAACAGAAATGATACGGGGGGCTCTGGGAGCACGACCCTGGACCTTGAGACGGTGGAGACAAAGGAGATCATCTTGAGTGTTATTCATGCAGCCCTGATCCAAAACAGCAGATTCCAAAATCATCGCTCGGAGTTGAACCAAGGCTGCCTCCGGAGACCATTTATTATTATTGAAAATAATGTCATTCCAAATGTGCCAGATGAGCCAAATGCCGGAGATAAAAGCCACCTTCTAAAGAAAGGCCACCTGATCACTGAATTGAAATCCCATGACATGAACTAGAAATTCATTGAAGCTATGGGCCGGATGAATAGAGACCGGCAAAACCTCAGCCATCCAGCCCCATAGATGTCCTGCAAAAGCACAAGAAACGAAAATGTGATCAATCGATTCCGCATGAGAGTAACAAAGACTACAAAAAATCGGCCCAATAAAGCCCTGCTGACGCATAACTTCAAGAACCGTTAGACGACCGAAAATCGCTCTCCAAACAGCCACAGATCTCCGTTCTGGGATGTGCGTAGACCAATTCCAAGAACCCCATCTAACCACCGGAAGAGCAGGCCGCAAAAATGAGTAGGCCTCTTTAGAAGAAACCACTTCATCCATAGAATGCATCCATTCTCTTTAGGAATGCCAATCCATGTAAGCCTCCACAAAAGAGATGGTGAAATGGTGAAATGCCAATCCATAGAATGCATCCATACTCTTTAGGAATGCCAATCCATGTAAACCAATGGACAATGTCACGAACTATATCCATGTAAGCCTCCACAAAAGAGATGGTGAAATGCCAAGTGTTATCGTAATAGAAGTCCGAGATCGTTTCCTAGAAATGAACGCGATATTCATTAGGAATGCCAATCCGATCTGCAATGACATAACCGAGCCAATTGTCATTCCAAAAACCTACAGAAGACTGCGCCCCCAGAATCCACTGTGACTCCGTTAAACAATTCTGAATAAGCGTACGAAGACCAACCCAAATCGAAGAGGGTAAGAAGGAGCAACAGACGCCCCATTAGCAAAAGATATCGCTTGCGAAAAGTGGCGAAAACAATGGAATTTGAAGTAATAATCTTCTAGTCTAATTTCATGAGATAAGCCTGATTAGCCGTGATGATAGAATGAACCCCAAGGCCCCCTTCTTTCTTAAGAGTGCAACAACGAGCCCAATTAACAACGTGATTCCCTTTCTGGGATATGTCACCACTCTAGATAAAATTACGCATAGCCTTCTCGAGCTGCTTAAGCAAAGCAGTTGGCCATTTATAGACAAGCATAGAATGCACCAATGAGCTCGTGATCACAGAGTTGACCAAACAAACTCTGCCACCAAGCGAAAGAGAAGACCCCTTCCATCATTTGAACTTAAGAAGCACCTTGTCCAAAGTTGCTTGAAGAACCATCCGCTTAGGGTTAGGGGCCCCTTTGAAAATGGGTACGCCAAGGTGGTAGTAGGGAAATCCCCTCGAATCCCAATAAGCTGTTTAAATCACGGTTTGTGTACGTGTGCGGAAACGAAGCCCGAAAAAAACCTTGGATTGGTTAGGATTGAAAACTTGGCGAAATTATGCATAAAATTGAAGAGCCTAACAAACATGATGGGCGTTTCCGGTGGTAGCCTCACGAGAGGATGACGATGTCATCGGCATATAACATTATAGAAGGAAAATGGATGTTAGAGGAGCAACAAATGGCGAAGACTACTAGAAACCACAAAGTCGCGAAAATTCTACCCAAAACTTCCTCAAGAACAGAAAAAGAAGGGAAGATAAAGGATCCCTTGATGCACACCTCGAGAACAAGAAAAGTAACCCACAAGCGATCCGTTCAACAAGGAAATACGAGCGAGAATTAAGGATCAGAAATCCGGCCCAATGAAGAGAAAACCCAAATCTATGCAAAACATAAAGCGAAAGTCCACTCAAAGTATGAAAAGCCTTACGAATGTCGATCTTGAATCATGTTATTGTCGCTCTATTATGCAAAATATTATAAACTTCAGAAACCAAGGCGGTGCAATCATAGATATGACGACTCGGGATAAAGCCAAACTAAGTGGGAGAAAAAATCCTGCTGACAATTTTCCCAAACCGAGTGGCCAATATTTTCGTAATAGTCTTAAAGATGAAATTACTAATGACAATCGGCTGAATTTTTAATTAGATTAGCATCCTTGCATTTATGTATAAGCACCATAAAGTGGAATTGAGTCCGGTGGCAAAACCCCATGCACAAAGAAGTGATGAATCGCCTTAATGACATCAATAGCAATAATATCCCAACTACGATGATAGAAGACCCCATTGAAACCATCGGTCAAGGAGTTGTCGCCGAGATCAAAACGCCTCTCAAATCTCGGTCTCGGAAGGTAAAGAGTGCAAAACTGCATTTTTAACATCGGAACAAGCGAGTAATAATATGATCAATAGTAGAATAATCGACCGGGGAGCCAACCGAAGCCGCAAACAAATCCTCGAAGAAGTGAATGGCATGACTACGAATGGCGGCAGGGTCAGTAGTAAGCTGGCCGTCAATCATCAAACCATGAATACCAGACCGAGTGGCCTTGTTTTGATACCGACGGTAGAAGAAAGAAGTATTGCGATCGCCATCAGTAAGTCAGGCCGCCCTCGATTTCTGACGAAGAAATTCAGATTGCATCGATAAGGCATGATTAAGAGAGCTTTAAGCAATAAGTTCCTGATCCCTGAGGTAATCTGTGTACCCAGTAGACTTAATATCCGATTGAATTTGCTTAACTTTCTCCAATTTATCATCCACAGCCCGATTAACATCACCAAAAACCTCCCTATTCCAAGTACGAAGCACTGCACGCAATCGTTTGAGTTTACACATCAGCTTAATTAAAGGATTAGAGCCCACAACTAGAATATTCCAACATGAAGCAACGGTTCTTTAAAACCTAGGATGTTTAACCCACATATGGTGAAAACGGAACAGGACCTCGACCTCTAGTAGCTTGCGTCGAACATGAGAGTAAAAGTGGATGGTGATCAAAACAAATACAGGGGAGAACAAAGTTATCCACATTTTGCCAAAGGGAAAGAAAATCATCGGTAGCCATGGAGCGATCCAACCTGGCCTCGAATGAGATTATGCGGTCCCCTCGTAGTGAGACCACGTGAAAAAAATGGCCCATGGTCGGGATGGACGCCAACCTCGAATTTTCCATAAAATTGCGAAACTCATGGCGGGAAGCAAGAGAAGCAATCCCCTACCCTTTTTCTCATGATTACAAGAATAATATTAAAGTCCCCATTAAAACCAAGTCATCAATACCCAAGCCACTAATATTATCCCGAGGTACCGATGATCAACATGATTACAATGAGCATGCACAAACCCCATATGAAAAGTGATACTAGCGTCATCGAGCCTTGAGAATAATACATTATGCGAAATGAGAACATCTTTGAACAATCGTGATATCCGAGCGGCGATAAATCCAAATATCATATTTCTCACTAGACCGCATTACGCACCACAAATTACAATCCCAAACTAACCCAAAAATACTCATGAATAGCATCCAAATCCACCATGGGTTCCGAGATGGCAACCAAGGATGGGTTGTGATGTTGTGAAGGCCTTGAGAATATTACGAGAAGCGGCATTCCCTATCCCTCCGATGTTCCGAACGGGCAATTCATGAGATAACATCGGAGGTGGAGGACCGTGTTGAAGATACGGGAATAGGCGCATCATGAGAGGTCTGCGAAGTCATAAGTCCCGTGTCCCTGACGAGTCTCTACGGCAGCGTAGACCCCTATTCATCATAATCAAACCATCTTTTCTTAGCCGCAATGTTAAGGTTCTTAGCTCCATGAGTGCGGGGTGATAGCAACCGATGAATAGGAGGTGAGGAACCATGCTCAATGTTTTTCTCGCAATTGTTGTTTGTCGCATACAATGATCAATCCCGGATGGTCCTACTCAAAAGTCGATAGGTTTCTCCAAAGGATATTGAACAACGTTGGATGGCTTTTGAATCCCGGATTGAGGTGGCGAGAAACCAGAGACAAGAGGTTGTGAATTCTCAATGACGAGAGACCGGAACATCAGAAGATTGCAAGTCATAAACCAAATCATCCGCTTTAGCCAAGGTGGCAAACGAATTACCCAAACGAAAAATTATAGGAAGCGAGAACGTTATGAACATCGGGCACCAAAACCGGATGGAGTGAGGCGATGTCACGAGGACCCGAGAAAACCGCATCATCCATTGAGTTAACCGCGGTTTTCCTTTATCTTGCACTTTTCGCACAGACGATAAGCTCTTCTCTCCTTAGAACGACCCCATAGAGAGGTAGGACGTCCATGGACTTCTTTATTCTCACCTGACTTATCCATGCGACGGCAGGACACTGCAGTGTGTCCGGTAATACCACAAGTGGGATAGAAATCTGGAAGTCGTTCACAGCTAACCGACAGAAAAGAACAGTGACCTATACGTTCCAACATAATATAATCTTGCAAGGGCTTGATCTACTTCCACCAATACCCGAACAAAGTGGCCCAGAGAACCATCCAAAGACCTCTTGTCAATCTCTAAAGGATTACCAACGGCCTTAGCAATACCCAAAATAATGTGTGGCTTCCAATATTCAAGGCTGAGCTCAAATATGCAAACCCAAACACTAGCAATCAAGGACGTGACTTTGTAGGGGTTGAAATTTGGTACCCACAAAGATAATCTGATATTGCCCAGATTAAGGGACCAGGAAACCCGAGACTGAGCCTGTGAATGATCCCCGCATATTATCAAATTTGATACTGAGAAATAACCCTTACCCGAGGAATAAGGTTCCAATTAGTTTTAATACCCCATAAATCGAAAGAAGTTTTGAAGCGGCAAAATGGCCCAAGGCTTATTACCTTTACCCATAGTAACACGGCCAATCAAAGAAAAAAATGAATTTGATATGCTTTGTTTATATAGATTTTCATCAATCGTAAATGGAATCGAATAATAGTAACCCTTTTTAACAGGTTGAGGATTGAGCTATTTAAACAATTAACCACGATAGAGTAGGTTTTAGGGTTACCTGGAGTAGGATTATGGAAAGAATCGGAGTAGGGCCATTACCATTAGTTAGCGGAGCATATGAATTGGCCAAATTTGGGTTGAAGATGGGCATAGTGGCCAAAAACTGAGAATCCCCAGGCCCAATTTTGGATACATGATTCAACAATGGGAAAACATTGGTGGGATCACATGATGAAGGATGTGGAGCACCTTCTTTCCTTGGAGAACTGTTGCCATCCTGATTGGGGACCATATGCTGAAGGAAGCCAGAAATAGGGGCCCAGGGGCCATCATCCCCCTGGGAGGGGGAGGCCATGAGGGATGTAGTAGGAGCCGTCCCCCTTGAAGCAGAATTAGGGGGCACGGTCCCCCATGGTCAGCAAGCACCATGGGGGAGGAACAACCCCTTGCACGTAAACAGGTGTGCTCACCTGAGAAACAGCGAGGGCGTGCTTGGTGGTAGGAGGAGCAGCCGGAGGAATACCCATATATTCGGAAGAAGGAATCAAACTCAATTGAAGGCATGATGACGAGGTCTTGGGTTGTTGCTGACGGTGAGGAGTGAAACTGGACGGGAGAATTCCATATAGACCAAGAATTGAAGAAGAATTCGTGACAGATGTACCAGAAATCTGAGTAGCCATTGTGCGAATGGAATCCGATGGCTGGGCGTTATGGCCGTGCATGGGCGGACGATGTGTATACGTAGGGTTCGATGCTTGTGGTGGAAGTCTAGTATTATTATGCGAAAGTTCGATGTCAGTCCATGGAAGATGTTCGAAGTCACCATGGCTGAAAGAAATGCCGGCGAAAATCAACGGAGGGGGTGGCTGGGGTCGTTAATCAGCATATTAGGGTTTTTTCCACTGAACAGTTTTTGACTAAAGGAATTTAGACTTCGATCACTTTACTCCCTTCACTGGTATGTTCGTAAGGTATCTATTAGTTTGGCAAAAAATTTACTTGATTTATTATAGTATATATGCTATTCAATCAAATAAAAATTGGTTGAATAATTATTAGTCAAACATTCCATACAAAATAATAAAAAAAGAGATTTCCGCTTTAAAACCCGAGCACTACTATTCATTGGTCAGAAATTAGTTTCCATTTTAAAAATCGAGCACAACATATTCCTTATTCAGAAATTAATTTCTTGTTTTAGAAACTAAAAAAAAGGCAGGAAAAATTACCCATACTATTTCCAGAAGCGGTTGTTATTATATATATATATATATATGTATATATTGCACCAGGTATGAGAGTGGGTCGCTGGGTCGGGTTAGAATTAGACTCGTCTAACGGCTTAGATTAGTTAGACCGTCTGATAGGAGACCTCATCTTCTAGTTATATATATATATATATATATATATATATATAGAGAGAGAGAGAGAGAGAGAGAGAGAGAGAGAGATTGGATCAAATGAGGCGGGGTCTCTGTATAAGACAGTGTGGAGCAATCTCAACCATTTATTTGTCAAAATCAATGGATGAGATTATTTTGAATTTAGTTATTTAATTATTTATTTCCCTTCAGTAAGGGTATTTTAGAACTTTCATTATTTGGTAGTTATTTTTTTTAGAAAAGTGACTGTTCACTTCCGTGATTTAGGGGATTGGATATCTGATATTAAGTTTATTTTACATATGTATCATATTGATTCTACATATGCAGTGTGTTTTCTTTACATATGCACCAAGATGAACATAATTATGTAGTAAGTTTCCACAATACAAGCAATATATGTATTCTAAATATGCAATTTAGCATCATTCAATAACTAACTATGCATTGTGTTGCAGTTATATTTCTCTCTCTACTCTTTAACTTTATATTTTTGCTTTGTAGAGAAACTTAGAAAATTTCTTGAAAGTTGAGGTGAGAGTTGAGAGGGAGATGAGAGCATTATAGGCGGAAGAGGGCACCCCGGAAGATGGATGAGGATGCACCAAAGCCCCCCGGCCCTTTTTCCTTCTCGTGTTTCCCCGTCTTCTCTGGAATTTTTATATATTTCATGCCAAATTCTGGATTTAAATCCTTCTTCCGTTCCGTTTGGAGGTCGGGGTATCACCGGGCATTCAGTTTCTGGTTCAGTCATTCCATTTCCGTCTTTGTCCATGGATTTTGATATCCGTCCTCTAGCTCCGAGTTGCGTTTGATGGCGAAGGTGAAGTAGAGCTTCAGGATTCGAGCTTAGGTAATGAGTTTCAAGGCGGAGTCCAAGAAAGATAGTTCCCAAAAGTCTCATCCACAAGTATCAACATAGGCCTCCTCCCAGGAGTTGGGAAATTGTTCGGGAGAGTTGGCCGATTGAGTATCATATGTTGTCTTCATAGGATGTGGAGCGACTAGAGCTTCCTTCGGCATTTGTGATGTTGGACCTGGTTTCGGGCAATAGACTTACTCATCCACCCATGGGCTTCATCACGGTATACCTTTGTAGCTTATCTATGGCTTTGTTCTTCCCTGGATAATTTTCTTATCGCGATCCTTAAATCTGTGGGAGCATGTGTTTGTTAGTTGATTCTCGAGGCTTATGCATGTATAGGGGTTATGAGCATGCGATCACGGCTTGACAGTTGATTGCTCGTGAGTTGGCTTGGCCAGGTGCGCAGACCGCTTGAGATTCTTCAACTAGCGGCGGCTCTTCGCGATTTTCTCCGCGACCTTCTTCTCTCTCTTCATGATGTCCAAGGTTAGGGTCTTTAGCGGCGGGCGGAGCCGTGGTGGTCTTCTACGACATCGGCGGCGGCTTGATGCCTCAAGGCATTCTACGGCTTCATCCAGGAGAGCCTGGAGGGTTTCCTGGGATAGACGAATTTCTACAGTGGGCGGAGCCCCCCAGGAGGAGGAGGGTTGGCTCCCTGCCTTCCGGCGGTCGTTCTTCTTCTTTGGTCTCCGGCGCCACGCCTGCGGACTTGAGATCTAACTTCACTTGCTTGTGGTCGAGTTTGCATCTTCATGTAATTTGGCTTCTTCCCACAGACGCCTTGATATGATCTTTGCTTCTTTTAGGCAGATCACTCCAAGTCAACTGTGTTGACGAAACCTTCTTCCCGAGGGGGAAGTCTTCAAGTCATTTTCTCCTAGAGCTGGAAAATCCTTCGTCTAAGAATTTGTCTGGACACACGCACAAATGTTAGAGGGCCTCGGGGATTGTCCAAGGAGGCCCCTCCGACGCTCAAGTCAATATGGTGATGATACGTGTAAATATACGTGCATTTGGGGACTTAAAATGGTATATATTTGATACATTTGCATGTATATTTAATGTGTTTTACTTGGTTTCCTTAGAAGGACATAATACTGTGTATTCTTGTAATTTTTACAGGAAACAGAGCTTAATTGAAGAGATATCAGTTGAACGGCCCAGATAGGATTGACGAGTACAAAGAGAAGATCGAAAAGATGAAGAAACTGGACAAAAACTTGTCACACGGTCGGACCGTGTGGGACCACACGGCAGTGTGACCTGTCTGTGCGAAGATGACATGTTTGTGTGAAGTTGGGAAGAAACAGGGGACGAAAACAAACCGCACGGCCAGGCTATGTGAGAGCCACACGGTCGTATGGAGTGCCCGTGTGAGCCTACACGGCTGGACCATGTGACGAGCTGTGGCGGATTTTTGTGTCCTTTTCCCATTCAAACTCTACATGTGATCTCTCCAACCACCTGTATAAGGGACCCAAGGGCTGCACGAAAATAATAACATTCATACAACATACAGCACACCAAAATACACAGGATTACAAGATCAAAGGTCTTATGAGAGAAGAGGGCTAGGTTACACAGAACACCACAAGACCTTTCACATGTATAGAAGCACAAGAGTTTCGAAAGCTTCGAAGGAGGATCCTTCCTGACAAGAAGAGGTTTTCTTTCTTAGTTTAGATCTCTTGTCTATGCTTAAACGATTTCATAATGGTTATTTCAAGTTTATTTATGAATTTGTTATCAATATTTGTCTAATCTTTAGGATCCTGGGCATAATCAAAGCGTGGATTCATGTTAAATCTTGATTAATTATTTTCTTAATTGATTCATGTGTTCTATTTTATGAATTCGAGTGCTTATTTGTAATTGCCGATTATTTGGCCAATAATTTTCATGTCATACTTGTTAGTCCAGAATCCGAGAGGAGAGTTCTAACGAGACGAAAATTGAATTCAGACATAAACAGGGTAATGTATCGGGAGCTACTTCTGTTTGTGGGGAGTATTTCAATTCAAAGATCTGTTGGGAGTTAATAATAGTTGTGATGGATCGGGAGACCTCAATTATTATTAATCTATTATTTATGCGCCACCCGGGAGGGATAATAAACTAGTTTAGGAATTGAACCCATAGAAACGCATGAATTGGTTTTGTGAAACATTAATTAAATTTACTATTGAAGAAACATGTTGAGATTATGTGCATAGGGTTGCTTTTGTATTTGTTGAAAATACTTGTGGGGTTCGAAAATTTATTTCTTTTTATTTTTAATTTTTGATTTTATAAAAACTTTCGATATTCGGTTGCTTCAATAAAATTGGAATGCGATGTTATTATAGCCTAAGTGTTTCGTAGTCAATCCCTGAGGAATACGACCTTGCTTGCCATTATCCTATAAACTACACTGTACACTTGCAGTGTAGAGATCCAAACAATTTTTTGGCGAACAGGTGAATGAGAGAATAATTATGACAATAATTGAATACTGAATTAAATGCATAGGAGAATTATCAGAAAGTGAGAATGTACTGATAAACGAATAGGAGGGACCTTTTTATACCTAGAAGATGGGCCCTGTCAGCCGTGTAGAAGAATTTGACCTATGGGCTAGTGCGCGTAGGAGAAATCGGTCCATGGGATAGTCCCAGACTCCATTGGGTCAAGTTATTTTATTAAGAGCCCATTGGACAATTAATATTAAATTAATATATAAATTAAATTATATATTAAATAATTAAATATTATTTTTGACCGCATCAATATATATAACAACACCCGTGTGTAATACGGGATTGTCAAAAGATAAACTTTTGGTATCACAAATTTATTTGTGATAGCTATAGGAGATTCAAAAATACTAACTAAAAATAAAAAAATTAAAATTTATAAGAATATCATACAAATCGTTCACTTCAAATTTCGGAAAAAAATTGTAAATTATACTCAATAAGGATATCAAGTGTATTGTCATTGTGTTCGCCATTTAATCACTTAGATAAGAATGCTAATTGTATAAATCAAAAGTATCCAATAATAATAGGTACGCAAATACTAGTTATTTAGCTTTGCACACAATGTAGGTGTGTAAAATCACTTGAATTAAAATTTGCATGATATTTGGTAAGCAAAAAACAAATTTATTATTAATAATTTTGAACATTTTATTTATTTATGTGTGTTTTGGTTTGTCCATATATATCATGTACGTAGAATTTTTGATTTAGAAGGGAAAAAGAATGTACAGATAAAATTTTGATTTTTTTTATTTTTTACTTTTAAGTTTAATAAACAGTATAAATAGAATCTTTGATTTACCAAAAAAAATAGATTGTATAGATACAATCCTTTATTTTTGGATTAATTGTTATTTTTTAGATTATATACGGATTTTTTGAAGAATAAAGTATTTAGGGTTGCCGCATGGATAAATGTGAACTCGCCACATGGATTTGAGAGAAGGAGTTGTCACATGTCTCGAGTAGTGAGGTGATGTCACGTGGCATATTTGTTTTTCTTTAATATATAAGGTTGATTTTTTTATTACAAAAGAAAAAGATTGCATATATGGAATTTTTTATTTTTGGATAATTTGTTATCTTTTAGATTATGTATGGAAAATATTTAGGGTTGTTACATGAATAAATGTGAAGTATCCATGTGGAATTACGGCTGAAAAATGAACCAAGATACTCGATACTCTATTCGAGATCGATCGTTAAAAGCTCATTTGAGCTTGGTTCTTTAACATAACAACCAAGCATGAACACATTTTTTCGTTCGATAAGAAGTAAAGCTCGGCTCGAACTCGACTCGATTAGTAAAAAAAGAATAAAATATGTGTAAAAATATCAAGCTATTCGAGCTCGATTCGTGCTCAGCTCGACTAAAGCTCGTTCGAGCTCGTTCGATTAATAATCAAACCAAGCTCAAACACAATTTTTGAAGCTCGATTAAAGTTCAAAAAAACTAGAACAAGATCTTATGTTCATTTCGACTCGACTCGTTTATACCCTATGTAGAATTGTAAGAATAAGAAATTGATATATATCCCAAAATAATATACTAATCATGTGTCACATTTATTTTTTATTTTAGCACACAGGGTTAATATATATCTATATATATATGGACAATGTGTTCCCATTAAATCATATATGAAAAATATCTAGAAAGGTTATGACATTGGATTTGGACCAATTTTTATGTGTGCTCTAATCAGATGATTATTTATTTTAAATAAATAGAGTGAAACATAATATGTTTGCAGAAAAGAATAGAAATAAAAATAAACATAATATTATCAATTACGTGAAAGCTCTCTAAATTGCATAACCATTATTTGTGATGTTGCATGAAAGTGAAGATCACTCCAAATCAAGGAAATTGAATTTGTTGATTCCAGTTCCACTTCTTTGTTCGGGAATCAAGTTGCTCTAGGAATTACACCACTCCAGGAGCTGGGAAAATCTATGTGTGGGAACTAGCTTGCAACACTTAGACAGAACATACATAATTAAGAGTAATTACTTGAGAATACTCATAAATGATTAAGGATGTACCTTTTATATCGGGTTGATAAGCTTCATGGGCATAATGTAGTAAAATGGGTCATTTGGGTTGTAATAGGTCTTGTGGGCCGGTTAGTAATATCTGTGACCCGGTGTAATTAATAATTATCAGGTAATAATTAAAAAAATGAAAATAAATGCATAAATAATAAATTAGAAAAAAATCGAATTTATTCCCAACATAAGCGGGGAGCTTCTGGACTGCGGAAGCAAAGGGAGCAGTGTGGGAGTTAAAGAATATCGCATTGCCTTGCCTCGTTTTTAAGCTTGACTCCACTTCGGGAGTGTCATTCATTCTTACACCAAGAACAAGCTTAATAAAATAGCTTTTACCATGTCTTCAAGAGGCAAAATTTTCTCTTTTTTTCTTTTCGTCTTGTTTTTTCTTTTTCTTTTTTGAATTATGATTTACCACTTGGTGAAAATTCCACTTGGGAGTTGAGAGTGGAAATGAGCCATAGAGGAGAGGAGTAAGAGGAGAGAGCTTGAGTTGAGAGGAGAGGAATAACACCACGTGGCCAGGCGTGCAGGGGAGTGCACACTTGCGTATGTGTCGGGCGTGCTGGCGCGGGCGCACGCTTGGGGGACATGCTTCATCCCCCCATCTGTCCTTCACGGTTTTCGTCTTTCTCGCCAAATTTTCCACATCCTTCGAGCCAAATTTTAAATTTTGGATTTTGTTTGACCCTGTTCAAGGTAGGGGAGTTACTAGTTAGTCTATTCATAATTTAATTTGTCTGATTCTTTTTCCCTTATGAAATTGCGCATTATCTTCCTTTGATGATTGGAGGTGTTTCTCAAGGTGTTGGTGAGTTTGTGGAATGTCCTTTAATTTGGTCCATCTTGTGAGGAAAGTGAAGAGAAATGTGAAGAAGGGAGTTCGAGTGAAGCTCACAAGCCCAAGTACCAACTTAGGCCTCCGCCTAGTAGTAGAGTTGTGGTTCCAAAAGAGTTGGAGAGTAGAGTTACTTCTAGATGTCTCAGTCGGTTGAAGGAGAGATTAGATTTAATTTTGACTTTCGCATGCTAGCTCATGCTCCTGAGGATAAGCTCGTTTAGCCTCCATGGGCTACATTATTGTTTATCTATCCATTTTGTCAAACTGTTTCTTTATTCCACCTGACATTTTCTTGGTTAAGATTCTAAAGTCATTCGAGTTGTGTTGGTCAAGTGACTCCTCACTCTTTGTTTCTGTACGATGTTATGAGCACTCATAAGAAAGTTGGGTCTCCCGGCTACTCGTGAGGGGTTTTATTCCTTGTTTATTGCCAAAAAGACTAAGAGGGACACTTTTTCCACTTTTTTATCGCTACAAGTGTAAGTTCTTTGTGGGGTTTCTTTCTTCTGATGGAATTTGAAACAAGGAATTTTTCTTCTTGAAAGATAATAGTTGGGATGTTCCCCACAAGTGGGCATCCAAGGTGAAAACTTCTTTTACCACAGATGCGTCTCGAAATATGTTCCAGGAGACTTACAGGAAGAAATGGTTGTTTGACGAGCTGTTGAACGCTTGGGATATCTTGGGTCCTTATAGTAATCATTTTCTGCTTTGTTTTTACATCTCTTCTTGCATTTGTCATGATGTTTTGTCTTGTCTCGTTTTAGGAAATAGAATATTAATATAGATGAGTTGTTGACTTTCAAGAAAAAGAAAAAGGATAAATGATTTTCCACTACTGAGAGGAACTCGAGCAAAACTCCTGTTAGATGATAAGGTGAGCGCACGTCACCTCCAAATCACCTGAGTGGAAAAAGGAGTTCAGATTCTTGACCCAATGATTGCGTTGAGAGTGAACATGCTTCCAAGCCTCCCTCTAGATCTTCTGGAGGGATGAGGCATCGTTCAAAACCATTTTATGCTCTTTTTGGGAATGTCACTCTATGTATACTTTTCTTTAGCAGGGTGAACCATCGTGAAGGTGTATACTTTTCTTTAGCAGGGTGAACCATCGTGAAGGGATCAATTCTTTATAGGATCCGTATGAGCCTTGCTTGGGTTTGAGCAGGTCTAGGGGTTGCTTTCAGCTAATGATCACGTCCACTTAGGGATTTTGTCCTTTATGGATTTTGAGACTCACATCTCTAGTGGTGTAGCCAGGGTAAAGTTCTTTGTCATTTTACATTCTGCATACTAGGTAATTTTTATTTCTTTTACTCATTGAGACTTACACGAATTTCTTTCAGATTGTTAATGTTGCTTCATCCTCTTGCCAGAGGAAGGAAGCTTTGGAGGCAGAGAACCGCCGCTTTAGAACTGAGCTGTAGGAACTGAAGGAATCTACAAGTATGCATGAAAGAAAAATGACTGATTTGGCTAAGAAGTATGACTGGGTGAAAGCACAGTATGACCATGAGGTTACGTCTGGTGAGGAATTCCTCAAATCTTCTCAAGGAATTCTATGGATATCCGGGAAAAAGTCCATTGCTATGGAGGCCTACAAGGCTTATTTGGATTACAAATCAAGATTGATGGAGGAGTCATCTACTTTCTTTGATAAGGTCATTCATTATTATCGTA
This sequence comes from Rehmannia glutinosa, assembly GCA_016081115.2. Taxonomy (NCBI): domain Eukaryota; kingdom Viridiplantae; phylum Streptophyta; class Magnoliopsida; order Lamiales; family Orobanchaceae; genus Rehmannia; species Rehmannia glutinosa. The sequence goes on from JABTTQ020002459.1 coordinate 142,850, forward strand.
AGACACTTAGAGGGGAGAGTGGGAAGGCTCCTCGAGAGTTAGTGGATCTTCGAGGACTTTAGAGTTTCAATGAGGAGGTGGGCAAGATCGAGGCTTTATATGACGTCCGGAGGACGTGATCGGTGGAGATGGTGACATTTTCATTTTTTGAGTATCACATTTTTCTGCTTTTACTCACATGTGTTATCGTTTTTCTTGCTTTCGTGTCTTTGGTTGTTAGCAAGACCTTCATGAGGGTTTTCATGCGGGAATAGTTTTATCACTGTGTCAGGAATATTTTCTTATGGAGCACTAAAATTCTTTAGAGGAGTTGGTTTATTTTCCTGACAAAGTGTAAAGCTTCTCTGTAGGAATTTGTTTTACCTCACGGAGTATGAAGCTTGTCTAAAGGAGTGTGTTTGCCTCACGCAATGCGAAGATACTCTCGAGGATTTTATCCACCTCACATAACACAAAGCTACTCTAGAGGAGTTGGTTTATTTTCCTAATGGTTCAAGAAGCTTCTCTACAGGAATTTATTCTATCTCACTGAGCTCAAAATTTCTCTAGAAGAGTGTGTTTACCTCGTAGAGCGTGAACCTATTCTCGAGGACTTTATCCACCTTATGGAGCATAAAGCTTCTCTACAGAAATTTGTTCTATCTTACGGAGCACAAAGCTTCTCTAGAGGAGTGCGTTTGCATCATGAAACGTGAGGCTATACTCGAGGACTTTGTCTACCTCACAGAGCGTGAAGCTTCTTTAGTGGAGTTTGTTCCATTTACTACTCCTAAAGTGTGAGCGGCCATAAGGTCTTTCAGTGGTGACTGTTATTTCAATCAATGAGTAACAAGACATTCGTAATGAAATAGAAAATGAGGAGAGTGAGCTCTCTTATCATAAATCAATCATTTGGAGATAAAACAACATAAGCATACTCGCTCGCCGGCCAGAAAAACTTAAAAAGAAATTATATTGTGCCACTTAGGTAAATGAAAGCAAACTAACGAAAACAGAATTGATAAAGCCCATTGTAGGGCAAAATTTCTCGACCGCAATGAAAGAAAGATGGAATTTTGCGACGCCTTCTATTGATGAGCTTGGTCACTACATTCTCCTCGGAGCTTGCCCTTTTTCAAGATGACCACATAGTATTCTTTGGTTGTCTTTATGTCACCAACGGTTCTTCCCACTCTCATTGTAGTTGGGAACTTCAGCTTGAGATGGTCAGTGGATGGGATGGCTCTGAAGTAGTTTGAGCTTGGTCTTCCCAGAACATGCTATAAGATGATGGGGTATCCATGATGAGGAAACATACTAATTTTGTGGCTTTGTGTTGGCACTCCACTTCCAGAGTTAATGGTAGACTTATTTCTCTTGTCGTCTTGATCACTTCTCCCGTGAAGACAACGAGTAGCATTATCACTAGGACAATCTGGGAAGGATCTATCTTCTGCTTCTCAAATGCTTTCATGACGGAGATCTACTAGGACTCTCCCAACCGCAAGATTGGCCAACATGATGGAGATCACGAAAGCATCAGGGTGTATCTTGGTTTCAGGGATGTAGTCCTACACGCCAAAAGTGATGGACTTGTTCTTAGCTTAATGAAGTTCAATGATCTCTCGAACATTAAAATTGGCTCAGATTAGTATTAGTACGGGTTACCGCAGGGAGAGAGGTCGCCTTCGCTCAGACCAGCAGTTTTCTCTTCTAGTGCAACTGTTTGAGCAGGTAACTACATAAGGCAATAAAAAGGGAGTCTCCAATTGGGGTCCTACATCCCCAACCAGGAAAGCATTAAAAACTAGGCACTCACTTCCCCTCTCTTATTAGTAAAGATTTCCGACAAAAGATAAGGTAGAGGGTGTCACTCCAACGGAGTTCTGTCGCTTCACCGCACACTACCACGGGTGTGAAGCCCTCGATTTTTATTCAATAATGTATTTGTTTCACGTACGCCCTTGTATTCTTTTGACTATTTTACGCGTCACTTGACGGGTGAATATTAATATAAATATATTTTGCATTTAATTTCTTTTCTTTTTATTTGTTACTTGTGATCATAATCATTTATTACTTCTACTTCGCATTAATGATCACTCGACCAATCATCATTATTATTACTTGTGTACTCACTAGTCACCTTAGAATTTTAGGAGACTATTTATTTTAGAGATTTATACCTTATAGAATTAAGAATTCGATTTAGATTAAGTGATCATGAGACTTATAAGTGATCAAGGAAATCACTAATTATTTGGAGATTGATATTATTCACCTATTATCATCAATTTGGGACATAAAAAGAAAATATATGGAAATACCACAAATACCCTTAGGTGGACGGTCATGATGTATATTTGGTGTAGATATATCTCCCAACTCTTGTACATGTACACCTTGTGTATTCATCTTGTGTATTTTTACACCATTAATTCAAATCTTATACACAATATCTTATACACTAATTCTTTATTATAAACTTACCCAACATGTTGGAGGCTTCCCAACATTCCATGCCAACATCCTCCTCAATCCCTTCAATTTCATCCTCCCATGCAAGACCACACTTTGACCAATGCCTTTGTCCCCATGCTAGAGACAAGTTGGAAGACATAGAATTTGACCAAAAAATTTGTCTCCTCCCCCTCTCCACCTCAATTTTCATCCATAACACCTTGAGGATCAAAAACATTTGATCAAAATATCATTTTCATCCAACACATTCATAATTCAAGCATTTTCTCCAACTTCTCTCTAAAATCTCCAACATCTCTCTAAGTATATCTTCATCCACTTCTTCATATCTTCAAATCTTCAAACACCATTCTTTCACATCTTCAAATCTTCAAACACCATATCTTCAAATCTTCAAACACCATTCCTTCACATCTTCAAATCTTCAAACACCATATCTTCAAATCTTCAAACACCATTCCTTCACATCTTCAAATCTTCAAACACCATATCTTCAAATCTTCAAACACCATTCCTTCACATCTTCAAATCTTCAAACACCATATCTTCAAATCTTCAAACACCATTCCTTCACATCTTCAAACCTTCAAACAACATATCTTCATATCTTCAAATCTTCAAACACAATTCCTTCACATCTTCAAACATCCTTCACAACTTCAAGAACATCTTCTTCATATCATCAAACACTTCTTCTTTCTTCAAACAACTAAACAAAAACAAACATTCTTCCTACTTAAATCATAAGATTCGAACCATCACTACAAGGTAAGGAAAATGTCTTTTTCAATCCATTTTTGATATCACCTAACTCATCTATTTCACCTTCTAATTTAAGTTTGATTTTTGATTTTGAGGTATACCTAGAAGACCTTTGAAGTTGTTAAGAGACTTGTCATCTTGAAGAAAATTGTGAAGAAGTTGGACTATAAGGTAAGAAATGGAATTTTTGGTACCTTTTCTTCTTCTCTTTTTATTTTCCAAACTTTGACACTCCATTTTCATTTTTGGAGTTTTAGGGGCTGACTTTGGAGGTTAACATTAAGGGTGACCAAAATCTTACACTTGGAAGCCATTACTAGTCACACTTTATTCACTACACAAGTAAGTGTAGTAATTCCAATTTTCTCACTATCTTCTTCTTCCCCTTAAATTTTAACCACATTCCTCTAACTCCTATATGTTTTTGATATTCCTTGACTTAGGGGCTGACCTAAGTCACTCCTTCATTGAGAGAGATTTATTTCAATTTTTTCCCAACAAACCGAACTTTAAGGTGGGTGGAAAAATCCTTTCAACTTCTAGGTGTTTTAATTCACAAAAATGCATGTAGTATTTTGTTATTGAGCATTTGAGATATATATTATGTATTGCATGCTATTTTCTTGTATCAAGTTGGAAAAATTTCTCAAGTGTTGCTCAAAATGCGATTTACCGAAAATTACGACATACATGTACACTTTATTGTCATATTTGATAAATTCTTGTATGAGATGGATATGTATGTTTATGACTCTTGAAATATATGTTTTGAATGACTTATAACCTGGACAAGTCGAGCATAATTGATTAAATTTCGATTTTTGGACTTAAAATGCAAAAATGGAAAGTTGGTGGACTTAATTGCAAGAAAATAAAACTTAAGGGACCCCTCTGTAATTTTCAATTTTTGGGACTGAACTCAGGTTCAAAAATTATGTTTTGACATTTTAATAAAGTTTTAAGAGTTTTTAGATAAATAAAATCAACCCTTAAAAGCCCAAGGACTAGATTGTAAAATTTGAGAAGTTTAAGGGCTATTTTGCAAATTTTGAAACTGTACCAGAACCTAATTTTAAAATTTGAAATTTTAACTCTTAAGGGACTGGAAATAACATATTTTAAGTGTATTCCAAAAATCCAAGTGTTTAGAGCTTGGAAAGTAATTTTATAAAACTTGAGGGACCAAATTGTAAAAGATTAAACTTGAGGACCCAAATGAACTTTCCAGGACTTATACAGACCATGTACCTGGAAATACTAATTTACCTATAACATAATTATATTTTGGACCCAAGGTTCAAATTTCATAACAATTGGACCCCGAAAGCCTTAAAGGCAATTATTTCAAAATGGGACAAAAATGAGATTTTCAAAAGTTAAGGGACCTATACTTATGACGTTTTAAAACTGTTTTTGTCCCAATATCCCACTAACCTTAGTGACATTTTCCAACTGTAATCACATTAGAATCCCTTCCGGTTTGTGAATTCGATTATTTTAAACTTAGGGCCCGAAATGACAATTTTAACAAATTTGGGGCCAATGTGAGAATTTTATAAAAACTCGACCTCAAAACTTTAAAAACCTGAATCTATGAACAATTTGGAGAGTTTAGGAACTGACCTCATAATTTTTCAAGGTCGGGATATTTATTTATTGAATTTTTAACCCCAAAAGTATTGGTTTTTACAAAACGGGGCTAAATTGAAAATTTTCTTTTATCAAGGACCTAACTCAAATTATTTTTATTTTACTAAAACAGCCCTGGACCCTCTGACTTCAATTCTTAATTAAAATATTTTAATTTCTCAAAAACCCCTTGACTTATCGGACCGCCTTGACCGATTAATACCCGATCGCGGGCGACTTCCTCGTCTTGCGATTTGAATCTATAACGGGACTTATGTTCCACCTAATCGTTCAAGATATCGAAGATTGCTTATCCTCCCGATAATCATCTTCATCCAAATAACTCCACCAACGCCATAATTACCTTACGCAAATTTTTGAAAACTTTTCATGAATCGCTTCCCGAATCAATAATACTCATTTCGCTGGTTGACTACATGAACTTGTGTTTACTTTCCGCTGAGTCAACTTGGTGTATCGAGCTCACGATCGGAATGGATACGTCGGGGATGGAACCGGGCAGCTCGGCTGCTATTCCACTCTTCGGCCCCATCGCCCTAATCCCGCAATCGAGGGACGGAGTTTGTCGGGAAGCGGGTCGTAGTACTTGAGGTATAATCATGATTATGACAAACCGAGCCTTGCTAGCTCCACTGTGGATTTTGTCTTTGCCTATGGAGCGATAAGGTGTGATGGTCTTGGACCATCTTGCTCGGGAGTTACAAGGAACGAAGGAATCATTGTCTCGATCCACACGATTCCGGAGTTAATCGGACCCATTTGGTTGGCGCTACAAATCCGCACGCAACCGCTACTTGTATTGCATAGGTTGGCGCTATAAATCCGTACGCAACCGCTACTTGTCTTGCATAGGATTGGCGTTACAAATCCGCACGCAATCCTCCCGTCTGCTTGAACCATAGTGCTGCGTGACCACGAACTATTTTCTTAAAACTATATAAGTATGTTACTTAATATATTTATCACGACACTTGTGGATGTGTGTGAAATCATGCATCATCTCTCACGCGTTTTCATACACTAAATTTCTCGCATTAACTATTTATATCGCCACACTTGCACACGATCACCCCATCCACCGAGATTTCTCGTCTCATTCCTCCGTTTTCTAACCTTTAGATGAAGAGTTTGAAGACATCGAACCTACCGCATGATTGAATCCCTATCCATGATGTGGAGCAACAATTCCTTTTACTTTTATTTGTTGTTGGACTCCATCATTTATTTTGTTTTGGACTGTAAGTTAATTCGGATAATATTTTGGGTTGTATTCGGATACCGCTGGACTTTAAGATTGTAATCTGACTCGTGTTTATTTTAATTCGCTGCATTAGACTCTATTTCACTTGGAGTTTGGTATCTTTGGTTTAGATCGTTGATTTATTTTGTTTAAGTGATTGATCGTTGTCGCGTCACGTTTGGGCGTGGAGGTTATGGTATCGAGCTCGGCTAGTAAGATGGAAACTTACACCGGTGACCCGGAGATAGGACCCTCGGATTGTGTTGGGTAGTACCGCGACTTGACTAATTAAGTGTGAAATCGATTTCAAAAAGATGGCATAGAACCATATTATTGATGTTTATGTTAAGTTAAAATTTATACTTGGAGAATCCATAGTCATACTTGATTTGACTTAGTTGACTTTTTAGTGACTTTCCTTAGTCATTCTTTTCTTGTTCTTCCTTATCTTTTCCTTACATTCATCTAATCCGCCTTAGTTTTGTTTGACCAGGATAGGTTCCTCTGCCTTGGATTGGGTACCACTACTAGGTGACCTAAGTTGAATCTTGGATGAATATTTGAACTCTTTTGGGCTGTTATAGTGTTAAAATATCCGGATATTCCTCTATTTGGACGTTAGGTGATTTAGAAAATCTGTGATTTAGAGATTATAATGCCTGATATGGTGAGACTCGAAGAAAATGAGGATATCTCTTGAGAAGTATATGATTTGGATGTGATATATTATGGGATCTAGACACCTAATGATATTACTTTGGGAAAATGATAGTAGGGGAATCACTAAGTATATTGATCAATGATAATACCCTTGTGTTATTCATTCTCAAGTACCTGCACAAGCTTAAGTAAGGGAATTTGACTTGTGGTTTAGGTATCACGGATAAGATACATTAAGGATGTGACTATTATACGATCTCGACTAGATGTTACCACTAAATATCCCCTCCCGATGATAGACGAACTATTTGATCAACTTCAAGAAGCGACGGTGTACTCGAAGTTTGATTTACAACAAGGATATTATCAACTGAAGATCCGTGAAAAAGACGTTTCCAAAACGACATTTCAGACCAGATATGGACACTACAAGTTTGTAGTGATGCCTTTCGGTCTGACAAACGCACACAAAGACATTTATGGATGCGAGGCAACGAGTTTTTCAACCTTATTTGGATCAATTCGTAGTGATATTCATTGATGACATACTCGTATACTCTAAGTCTAGATAAGAGCATGAACGTCATCGAAAATTGTTTTAGAGACACTACGGGAGCACAAGTTGTATGCCAAATTCGGCAAGTGCGAATTTTGGCTTAGTGAAGTCGCATTCTTGGGACACATAGTATCCAAGATGGGATCTCCGTAGATCCTTCAAGGTACAGACAGGTGGTTGAATGGAAACAACCCGAGTCCGTAGCGGAGATCGAGAAGTTTCTTAGGACTAGTTGGATATTATCGAAGATTTGTCAGGATTTCTCCAAGATAGCCGGACCACTCACTCGGCTAACCTGGAAGCAAGTCAAGTTTGAGTGGAATGACAAGTGTGAGACTAGTTTCCAAGAACTAAAAAACGACTTACTACGACTCCATTCTTAGCCCTTCCAAAGGGAACGAGAAAACTTTGTCGTCTATAGTGATGCATCAAAGGAAGGAGTAGGAGCAAAGTGCTCATGCAGGAAGGAAAGGTCATTGCTTATGCATCACGGAAACTCAAGCCGTATGAAGCCAATTACCCAACGCATGATTTGGAATTGGCGGCGATAGTGTTCGCGTTAAAGAAATGGAGACACTATCTATACGAGCAACATTCACGGTTTACAGATCATAAGAGCCTAAAGTATCTATTCTCTCGGAAGGAACTCAATTGAGGCAACGGAGATGGATGGAGTTAATAGAAGACTATCACCTTGATATTCAAGCCACCATCCGGGAAGGCTAACGTAGTAGCCGACGCCTTGAGTAGAAAGGCGGGTTTAGCCAGACTAATGATTCGAGAGTGGAAATCATTAGAAGAGTTGAGCACTTGGAATCCGACAAGAACCAATACTCAAATTTCGTGTGCTAACATTTCGGTTAAACCCGACCTACTGAATGAGATCAAAACAAAGCACAAGAGACAGGTGTACAACTTCAAAGACTGAAAGAGAAGATACTCAACGGAGAGGGATCAGAATTCTCGGTACATGAAGATGGGATCATCAGATTTCAGAATCGAGTATGTGTACCGAGCGACGAACAGATTAGGAGCAGGATTCTAGCAGAGGCACACCGTTCGAAATACACTATACATCCTGGAGGAAACAAGATGTATAAGGACTTGAAAAGCAATTATTGGTGGGTAAACATGAAGAACCAGGTAGCGAGTTCGTTGCGAGATGTTTGACTTGTCAACGAATTAAAGCGAGAACACCAACGACCATCGGTATATTGCAACCGTTGAGAATTCCGGAGTGGAAGTGGGAACACATAACGATGGACTTCGTGACGGATCTACCAAGGACCAGACGAGGTGATGATGCTATATGGGTAGTCGTAGACCGACTCACGAAATTTGCACACTTCTTACCTATGAAGAAAACTGACAGCTTGCAGAAACTTGCGCAGATTTATGTCCGAGAGATCATTCGACTGCATGGAGTGCCAGTCGACATAGTGTCAGACAGAGACCCGAGATTTGTCTCCTGATTCTGGAAATGCTTTCACGAGGAATTGGGAACCTCGCTAAGTTTCAAAGACAACAACACATCCCCAAATTGATGGCGGTCGAGCGAACGATTCAAACCCTGGAAGACATGTCTTTGCGAGCATGCACGTTGGATTTCCAAGGAAGTTGGGATTCACACTTACCATTGGCCGAGTTCGCCTATAATAACAGCTATCAGGCCACAATTGGGATGGCACCCTACGAAGCCTTGTATGGGCGAAAGTGTAGATCCCCACTACACTGGGAGATTGATAACCAATGGACTCCAAAAGAGAAACGAAAGTCGCCATCGATTCCAAAGGTCGACTTGGTTCAGGAGGCCATGGAGAAGGTCAAGTTGATCAAGGAACGGATCCGCATAGCTCGCAGCCAAAAAAAAAAAAAGAAAGTTACGCGGACAAGAGGAGAAAGGACTTGGAATTTGAAGCTGGAGATGAAGTATTTCTCAGACTCTTGCCACGAAAGGGATTGATCAATCCAAAGAAAGGAGGCAAATTGAGTCCGAGATATATTGGGCCTTACAAAATTTTGCGAGAGGATCGGAAAATGGCCTACGAGACTAGAGTTACCGGCACAAGATGCGGGGAATGCACGATGTGTTCCATGTATCGAGATTTAAAAGTATCAACCAGATCCCGAGCACATCATCACTCGTGATGCTCCTCCTCTAATGGAGAATTTATCTTACATCGAGGAACCAATCGAATCATTGACCAAAGAGTGCGTCGATTGCGTAAGAGAGATTCCAATGGTTAAAGTTGTATGGCGGCACCACGACCGAGACGAAGGCGCAACATGGGAAATGGAAGAAGACATGAGGAATCAATATCGAGTTATTCGAAGAGAATTTGGGGACCAAATTCTTTTAAGGAGGGGAGAATGTGAAGCCCTCGATTTTTATTCAATAATGTATTTGTTTCACGTACGCCCTTGTATTCTTTTGACTATTTTTTTGCGTCACTTGACGGGTGAATATTAATATAAATATATTTCGCATTTAATTTCTTTTCTTTTTATTTGTTACTTGTCATCATAATCATTTATTACTTCTACTTCGCATTAATGATCACTCGACCAATCATCATTATTATTACTTGTGTACTCACTAGTCACCTTAGAATTTTAGGAGACTATTTATTTTAGAGATTTATACCTTATAGAATTAAGAATTCGATTTAGATTAAGTGATCATGAGACTTATAAGTGATCAAGGAAATCACTAATTATTTGGAAATTGATATTATTCACCTATTATCATCAATTTGGGACATAAAAAGAAAATATATGGAAATACCACAAATACCCTTGGTGGACGGTCATGATGTATATTTGGTGTAGATATATCTCCCAACTCTTGTACATGTACACCTTGTGTATTCATCTTATGTATTTTTACACCATTAATTCAAATCTTATACACAATATCTTATACACCAATTCTTTATTATAAACTTACCCAACATGTTGGAGGCTTCCCAACATTTCATGCCAACATCCTCCTCAATCCCTTCAATTTCATCCTCCCATGCAAGACCACACTTTGACCAATGCCTTTGTCCCCATGCTAGAGACAAGTTGGAAGACATAGAATTTGACCAAAAATTTGTCTCCTCCCCTCTCCACCTCAATTTTCATCCATAACACCTTGAGGATAAAAAACATTTGATCAAAATATCATTTTCATCCAACACATTCATAATTCAAGCATTTTCTCCAACTTCTCTCTAAAATCTCCAACATCTCTCTAAGTATATCTTCAAACACCATTCCTTCACATCTTCAAATCTTCAAACACCATATCTTCAAATCTTCAAACACCATTCCTTCACATCTTCATATCTTCAAACACCATATCTTCAAATCTTCAAACACCATTCCTTCACATCTTCAAATCTTCAAACACCATATCTTCAAATCTTCAAACACCATTCCTTCAAATCTTCAAATCTTCAAACACCATATCTTCAAATCTTCAAACACCATTCCTTCACATCTTCAAACCTTCAAACAACATATCTTCATATCTTCAAATCTTCAAACACAATTCCGTCACATCTTCAAACATCCTTCACAACTTCAAGAACATCTTCTTCATATCATCAAACACTTCTTCTTTCTTCAAACAACTAAACAAAAACAAACATTCTTCCTACTTAAATCATAAAATTCGAACCATCACTACCAAGGTAAGGAAAATGTCTTTTTCAATCCATTTTTGATATCACCTAACTCATCTCTTTCACCTTCTAATTTAAGTTTGATTTTTGATTTTGAGGTATACCTAGAAGACCTTTGAAGTTGTTAAGAGACTTGTCATCTTGAAGAAAATTGTGAAGAAGTTGGACTATAAGGTAAGAAATGGAATTTTTGGTACCTTTTCTTCTTCTCTTTTTATTTTCCAAACTTTGACACTCCATTTTCATTTTTGGAGTTTTAGGGGCTGACTTTGGAGGTTAACATTAAGGGTGACCAAAATCTTACACTTGGAAGCCATTACTAGTCACACTTTATTCACTACACAAGGTAAGTGTAGTAATTCCAATTTTCTCACTATCTTCTTCTTCCCCTTAAATTTTAACCACATTCTTCTAACTCCTATATTTTTTTTTTGATATTCCTTGACTTAGGGGCTGACCTAAGTCACTCCTTCATCGAGAGAGATTTATTTCATTTTTTCCCAACAAACCGAACTTTAAGGTGGGTGGAAAAATCCTTTCAACTTCTAGGTGTTTTAATTCACAAAAATGCATGTAGTATTTTGTTATTGAGCATTTGAGATATATATTATGTATTGCATGCTATTTTCTTGTATCAAGTTGGAAAAATTTCTCAAGTGTTGCCCAAAATGCGATTTACCGAAAATTAGGACATACATGTACACTTTATTGTCATATTTGATAAATTCTTGTATGAGATGGATATGTATGTTTATGACTCTTGAAATATATGTTTTGAATGACTTATAACCTGGACAAGTCGAGCATAATTGATTAAATTTCGATTTTTGGACTTAAAATGCAAAAATGGAAAGTTGGTGGACTTAATTGCAAGAAAATAAAACTTAAGGGACCCCTCTGTAATTTTCGATTTTGGGACTGAACTCAGGTTCAAAAATTATGTTTTGACATTTTAATAAAGTTTTAAGAGTTTTTAGATAAATAAAATCAACCCTTAAAAGCCCAAGGACTAGATTGTAAAATTTGAGAAGTTTAAGGGCTATTTTGCAAATTTTGAAACTGTACCAGAACCTAATTTTAAAATTTGAAATTTTAACTCTTAAGGGACTGGAAATAACATATTTTAAGTGTATTCCAAAAATCCAAGTGTTTAGAGCTTGGAAAGTAATTTTATAAAACTTGAGGGACCAAATTGTAAAAGATTAAACTTGAGGACCCAAATGAAATTTCCAGGACTTATACAGACCATGTACCTGGAAATACTAATTTACCTATAACATAATTATATTTTGGACCCAAGTTTCAAATTTCATAACAATTGGACCCTGAAAGGCTTAAAGGCAATTATTTCAAAATGGGACAAAAATGAGATTTTCAAAAGTTAAGGGACCTATACTTATGACGTTTTAAAACTGTTTTTGTCCCAATATCCCACTAACCTTAGTGACATTTTCCAACTGTAATCACATTATAATCCCTTCCGGTTTGTGAATTCGATTATTTTAAACTTAGGGCCGAAATGACAATTTTAACAAATTTGGGGCCAATGTGAGAATTTTATAAAAATCGACCTCAAAACTTTAAAAACCTGAATCTCTGAACAATTTGGAGAGTTTAGGAACTGACCTCATAATTTTTCAAGGTCGGGATATTTATTTATTGAATTTTTAACCCCAAAAGTATTGATTTTTACAAAACGGGGCTAAATTGAAAATTTTCTTTTATCAAGGACCTAACTCAAATTATTTTTATTTTACTAAAACAGCCCTGGACCCTCTGACTTCAATTCTTAATTAAAATATTTTAATTTCTCAAAAACCCCTTGACTTATCGGACCGCCTTGACCGATTAATACCCGATCGCGGGCGACCCCGCCGTCTTGCGATTTGAATCTATAACGGGACTTATGTTCCACCTAATCGTTCAAGATATCGAAGATTGCTTATCCTACCGATAATCATCTTCATCCAAATAACTCCACCAACGCCATTATTACCTTACGCAAATTTTTGAAAACTTTTCATGAACTCGCTTCCCGAATCAATAATACTCATTGACGCCTGGTTGACTACATGAACTTGTGTTTACTTTCCCCGCTTGAGTCAACTTGGTGTGTCGAGCTCACGATCGGAATGGATACGTCGGGGATGGGAACCGGGCAGCTCGGCCTGCTATTCCACTCTTAGGCCCCATCGCCCTAATCCCGGCGAGGGATGGAGTTTGTCCGAGGAAGTGGGTCGTAGTACTTGAGGTATAATCATGATTATGACAAATCCGAGCCTTGCTAGCTCCACTGTGGATTTTGTCTTTGCCTATGGAGCGATAAGGTGACAGGTCTTGGACCATCTTGCTCGGCGATTACAAGGAAGAACGAAGGAATCTGTTCGATCCACACGATTCCGGAGTTAATCGGACCCGTTTGGTTGGCGCTACAAATCCGCGACGCAACCGCTTACTTGTATTGCATAGGTTGGCGCTACAAACCGTGACGCAAACCGCTACTTGTCTTGCATAGGATTGGCGTTACAAATCCGTACGCAATCCTCCTGTCTGCTTGAACCATAGTGCCTGCGTGACCACGAACTATTTTCTTAAAACTATATAAGTATGTTACTTAATATATTTATCACGACGCTTGTGGACTGTGTGTGAAATCATGCATCATCTCTCACGCGTTTTCATACACTAAATTTCTCGCATTAACTATTTATATCGCCACACTTGCACACGATCACCCCATCCACTGAGATTTTTGTCTCATTCCCTCCTCGTTTTCTAACCTTTAGATGAAGAGTTATTTGAAGACATCGAACCTACCGCAGATTGAATCCCTATCCATGATGTGGAGCGACAATTCCTTTTACTTTTATTTGTTGTTGGACTCCATCATTTATTTTGTTTGATTTGTAAGTTAATTCGGATAATATTTTGGGTTGTATTCGGATACCGACTTTAAGATTTGTAATGTACTCGTGTTTATTTTAATTCCATTTTTGCATTAGACTCTATTTCACTTGGAGTTTGGTATCTTTGGTTTAGACTATTGATTTATTTCGTTTAAGATTGATTGATCGTTGTCGCGTCACGTTTGGGGACGTGACATGGGGCTCGACGGGCCGCAAATTGATTCATTGTAGCCCTTGGTGTCCGTCGGGCTTCGGGCTTGCCTCCTCTTGGGAGGTGTACCTGCGTTTAGTTCCTTGTATTACTTATACAACTGAGGGCACTCCTCACATCTCTTCCTTAGAACCTCCTAAAATCATATTAAAGACTCCAGTTATGTTAGAGTTCTGTCTTTCCTTAGTTCGAGGCTTGTGGCGATGTGGGGATTGAAAAAGTTTATCTTCTTGTTGTAAAGGATCTTTACGTATCTTGGATAGTCCATGTAGTCTTTTAGGTGTCCTCTCTGAATTAGTCTTTCTTTCAACTAGAAGCAATTTTCTTGTGTACGTCCCTTATCGCAATGAAAACGACAATATTTGTTGGAGTGCACTATGTCCGGGTTATCTCTCATTCTTCGAGGAGGCCTATATAATCCTATGTTTATGTGCTACTACCAATACTTCAGCAATGGATGTGTTCAATAAAGTGAAGCCCTCTGAAGATAATTGAAATTTTTTGTATTTAAAGTAAACTTAATTTACCCTTAAAATTATGAGCATGTCTCTTTCAGGAGACCGTCTCATGGATCTATATCCATGAGATGGATCTACCCAGCCTAAATCCGAGTTCATACCCAGCCCATTCCCTCCAAAAAAGAAAAAAAAAACGCTGACACACCCACTGATAAACCAAAAAGTAGCACTGTCTTGTTTGGATATATATGAAATACAAGTCCTCAAAGAACCACGTATAAGCACAACAAGGACAACTCAAAACCAATTTGTTATGGATAAAAAGGTACAATAAGATGGTCCAGCACCATCATCCATTAATATGCAGAAGAAGACAAAAAAACTATTATTTGTTATAAGGTGAGTTTTAATACTAATCCCCAATAAACCTTTATGAGATTTAAATCAAAATAATACTAAATAACCTCTCTAATATCCTTTTTAAATAATTAGAAGTTATAAATTATAAAATCTTTTAGAATACTTGTGAGAGAAAGCTTCATAAATCACTTCTTTTGTGGTCATCATTTGATATTAAATTGTGATAAAAAGTGATACTTTTAATCCAAAAATCGATACCTTTTGAACAAAAAATGATACTTTAATAAGATTATACTTCTGCAATTTTATATTCTTTCATAATTATTTATAATATAAAGTGATACTTTTAATTAAAACATCGATACTTTTTCGATACGAAGTAATACTTTAATTAGGTAATACTTCTGCAATTTTATGTTCTTACTTTCATAAATATTTTGAAATAAAAGTGATACTTTTAACCCAAAAAACGATACTTTTTGGATAAAAAAATAATAGATGATACTTCTGCAATTTTATATTCTTTCATAATCATTTATGATAGAAAGTGATACTTTTAATTCAAAAATCGATACTTTTAACCAGAAAGTGATACTTTAATTAGTTAATACTTCTACAATTTTATGTTCTTACTTTCATTAATATTTTAAAATAAAAAATAGTACTTTAAACCCAAAAATCGATACCTTTTGAACAAAAAAATGATACTTTAATAAGATGGTACTTCTTCAATTTTATGTTCTTTCATAATCATTTATAATAAAAGTGATACTTTTAATCCAAAAACCGATACTCTGTGAACAAAAAGTGATACTTTTCAATCAGTGGTTCTCTTTATATCCAATAATATACAATAAAAACATACTACTTAGAATACAAGTCAATGCTTACAATATAACATACATCATTTCACCCCCTTTTTGCACTTTGAAAACACACATAATAGTAGTGACGGACTCTTCCGGTGGTGCCTCCCACTCGATCGCCGCCGCATCCTCGTAAGCTCTCTCTTCTGTTTTTCCCCTTGCACGCCGCACCATTTTTTTTCGATATATGAAATCTGGATTAATTAATATTTTTTGCGTTAAACATTATTTTGGGTAACAAACTGCAGAAAAATTGAAAAAACCAAACTGTGGAATAAAAGAAATGAAAGGAAAAGGGCTGGAAATCGCAAAAAAAAGGGGAAAAACTGGAAAAAAACAACGAAGAGAGAGATGAGAGAACTAAGAAGAGAAAAGAGAGAAGAGAGAGAGAGAAATCAGAGCAAGATTTAAGTAATAGGGTAATTTCAACGGGTATGGATGTTTGGGGCTCCGTCTCACGGATCTAGATCCGTGAGACAGTCTCATGTAAGTTTTTGTGTAAAATTATAAGGGCAAAATGCAATGACACCCTCTGAAGTTGATCGTATGTAACATACACATCCTGAACTTAACAATGCAACAACGATCCCCCTGAATCTCCTGAAACCTCGACTATTATTGTCCTTAATAAAAATGAATATTGATAATTTGAGTATATCTTGAATAGTTTGACCCAATTCTGGTTTAAATTCTTTGTCATATCGACAAACATTAAATTATTTATTTTAATTATAAATTAAGTAATTCAAACTTTTAAAACTAAAGCAATAGTTGATTATAATAAATACAAAAAAAAATTGAAAAATGAATGAAGTGAAATAAAATATTAACTATTTATTTAAATAAAATTCCAGTTTTAGAAATAGATGAATAAGAGTTTTTTTTTAAACTTAATTTAATTAAATGGTATTCTTCTTCATTAATTTCTTATTTATTAAATATGATCCATAGTCCAAAACATAGCATTAGTAAATCGCCTTTATTAATGGATTATCGATATTATTAATAACAAATTTACTGTACACCCAATTAGTTCAATTAAAATATTTGAGGCATTTGAGTAAAGGTTGCTAAAAGTTATTTCAATATTATCATAAAAATATGTATGCTTTGTTTCTTCATGAAATATTCCATATTTCAGTATACTAGAAATATAAATTATTGATAATTTTTAAATAAATACGAAGTATATTCACTATATAAAAATATATTTATTCTTAATTATCTAAAAGGGTTTAAAATTGAAAGTTAATATCTTATATTTTACATTTAACTCAAATAATCAAAATAATTTATATATTCATTATTTTTCATGTCTGTGGTATTATCATTTTTTATTAAAGTATTATTAAGATTTGAATTACTTAACTTACTAATTACTTTTTCTAAAAAAATATAACTTAAAATGTTTTTGTATTCCATAAAGAAACTAAAATCTAAATTGAGGTATAAGTATTTAAAACATGCTAAACATTTGTAATGCATAAACACACTAGACATGACATGTGAATTGTAGGAGAAATTACATAAAATACCTTCTTTTTGGTAAATATACTACAAAATACACTCCTATCACTTTGTACCTATTTTTTCCTTTTATACCTACTTTTTTTTTTTTTTTACGCTCCCGCATATTATTTGATTTTTTTATTTTTTTAATATTTTTGTTCTATTATTTTATATGTTATATATGTTGTTTCGATTTTGTTTAAATTTATTTCTTCGTTCTTTCGATGTTTGAAAACAACTTTTACCTATGTGTAAATATAATTTTTAATATTGTTCTAATAATTTTTTTGTTGTTTCCATGTAGTGTTCAATGTGTAAATACAATATTTACCTATTTTAAGCTTTTTTATTCATGTGGTGTTTTTAATATTTTTACGTTGTTTCCGGGTTGTTTCCATACCATTTTTAATGTTGTTCCTATGTTTCTTTGTTGTTCCCATGTAATTTTCGATGTTTAAATACAATTTTTACCTATTTTTAACTATTTTGCTCATATGGTGTTTTATATATTATTTCGGTTTGTTTTCATATTGTTTCCTCGGTTTGTTTCCATGTTTTTTATGTTTTTATGCATTGGATCAAAAATTGAATTGTGTTTTTTATTAATTGTGTTTCTATAATATTTATAAATTTTTTGGTTTTAATATGTGTTGTTTTATGTGTATATTTCTTGATTTTTTATAAGACTTGAGTATAAAATAGATTATTTAACGAGCAAAATTTATTTTTACACCGAAATTTTATTAAAAGAAACATGTTTGAAATATGTTAGAAACAATCTTGAAACAAAGCGTGTCACGCCCAAAACGGACGCGACGAAGATCCACAACTTAAATACAAATAACCAAACGATCTTGCGAATATCATCGAGAACCCAATGGAACAGTCTAAATAGCGGCCCGAAAATAAAATAACAAATACAACTTACAGTCCACAACATCCACAATCCAAATAACATCCTCGAAAATCAGCCAAAGATAACAACTTAAAAGTCAAATGGTCCTACGCCCTTGATTTACAAAGGAATGAAAAGAAAATAAAATAGTCCAACAAAGAATCAAAAGAAATGAGTCCATCAATATCAATAAGAAGTAGTAAATCCAACAAGCGGAGTACAAGGGCTCAATCAAGGCGGTTCAAAGATCTTCAACGAAGTCCTCATCAAAAGGTTAGAAAACAGGTGGGGATGAGACAGAAATCTCGGTGGATGGGGTGATCGTGTGCAAGTGTGGCGATATATAGTTAATGCGAGAAAACATTATATGAAAACGCGTGAGTATGATGCATGAATTCACACATCCATCCCAGCGTCGTGATAAATATATTTAAGTAATATACTTATACGATTCAAGAAAACAGATTCATGGTCACACAGGCATTTATGTGATTGATCGAAGCAGTAGGAGATTGCGTAGGAAATGTAACGTCAATCCCATGCAAGCAGAGATAATGGTTGCGTCACGGATTTGTAGCGCCAACCAATGCAAAACAAGTAGCGGTTGCGTACGGATTTGTAGCGCCAACCAAACGGGCCCGATAACTCCGGAATCGTGGGATCAGACAACGATTCCTTCGTTCTTCCTTGTAACTCCCCGAGCAAGATGGTCCAAGACCTGTCACCTTATCGCTCCATAGGCAAAGACAAATCCACAGTAGAGCTAGCTAGGCCCGGATTGTCATAATCATGATTATACCTCAAGTACTACGACCCGCTTCCCTTGGACAAACTCCGTCCCTCAGTTGCGGGATTAGGACGATGGGGCCGAAAGAGTGGAATAGCAGTCGAGTATTATTGATTCAGGGAAGCAATTCAGGAAAATTTTTGAAAATTCACGAGTAGCAATATGGCATTGGTGGAGTTATTTGGATGAAGATGATTATCGGAAGGATATTCAATCTTCGATATCTTGAGAGATTAGGTGGAACATAAGTCCCGTTATAGGTTCAAAACCGCAAGACGAGGAAGTCGCCCCGCGATCGGGTATTAATCGGTCGAATCGGTCCAATAAGTCAAGGGTTTTTGAGAAAATAAAATACTTTAATTAAATCTCCAAGTCAGAGGGTCCAGGGCTATTTTAATAAAAGAGAAAATTATTTGGGTTAGGTCCTTTATAAAAGAAAAATTACAATTTAGCCCCGTTTTGTAAAAACCAACACTTTTGGGGTTAAAAATTGAATAAATAAATATCCCGACCTTGAAAAATTATGAGGTCAGTTCCTAAATTCTCCAAACTGTCCAGAGATTTAGGTTTGTAAAGTTTTGAGGTCGAGTTTTTATAAAATTCTCACATTGACCCCAAATTTGTAAAAATTGCTAATTCGGACCTTAAGTTTAAAATAATCGGAACTCACAAACCGGAAGGGCTTTTAATGTGATTCCAGTTGGAAAATGTCACTAAGGTTAATAGGATATTGGGACAAAAGCCGTTTTTAAAAGAAATAAGTGTAGGTCCTTTAACGTTTGAAAATATCATTTTTGTCCCATTTTGAAATAATTGCCTTTAAGGCTTTTAGGGGTCTAATTGTTATGAAATTTGAACCTTGCGTCCAAAATATAATTAAGTTATAGTTAAGTTAGTATTTCCAGGTGCATGGGCTGCATAATTCCTGGAAAGTTCATTTGGGTCCTCAAGTTTAGTATTTTACACATTAGTCCCTCAATTTTAGAAAAGTTACTTTCCAAGCCCTAAACACTTGGATTTTTGGAATACATTTAAAATATGTCATTTCCAGTACCTTAAGAATAAAATATTCAAAATTTAAAGTTAAGGTCTGGTACAGTTTTAAAATTTGCAAAGTAGCCCTTAAACTTTCAAAATTTTACAATCTAGTCATTGGGCTTTTAAAGGTTGATTTTATTTATCTAAAAACTCTTAAAACTTTATTAAAATGTCCAAAAGTCATTTTTGAACCTGAGTACAGTCCCAAATTTCGAAATTTGCAGAGGGGTCCTTTAACTTTCATTTTCTTGCAATTTAGTCCACCAACTTTCCATTTTTACATTTTAAAGTCCAAAATTGAAATTTAATCAATTATGCTGGACTTGTCCAGGTTATAAGTCATCCAAAACATGGATTTCAAAGATCATAAACATGCATGTCCAATACATAAAAGAATTCATTAAATAAAACATTAAATTGCACATGCATGCACCAAAAATTCAATAAATAGCAATTTTGAGCAACTCTTGAGAATTTTCATGATTTGATACATAAAATAGACATGCAATACATAGATTATATATCTCAAGGCTCATAATCAAAATTTCTACATGCAATTTAATAAAAACACCTAATAGTTGGAAAGTATTTTTCCACCCACCTTAAAATTGGAAATTGTGAAATAAAAGGATAAATTTCACAATTTTTGGATGAGGCCTCTTAGGTCAGCCCCTAAGTCAAGAAATATCAAAATTTTGAAGTTAGAAAAATGAGAGAAAAATTAAGGAGAAAAAGAATGAGATAAGAAAATGAGAAAGACTACATTTTACCTTGTGTAGTAGGTGATTGGAGACTAGTTGAAGCTTTCAATTTGGAATTTTTGGTTCAACTCCAAAATCACCTAAGGTCAGTCCCTATTTCTCAAAAATGAAAAAGGGGTGTTAAAATTTGAAAAAAATAGAAAGAAGAGGAAAGAAGGGTTCTAGTGTCCAATTCTTACCTTGTAGTCTAAATTCTCTACTAGTTCTTCTTCAAGTCTTGAAGTCCTTCTTCAAGATGATGTCAAGCTCTAATCTTCAAATGGTCTTCTAAATGTACCTCCAAAACCAAAATTAACTTAAGTCAAGAATTGAAGAGAGGTAGGTAGATAATATCAAGATGAATTGGAGAACAACATTTCTTACCTTCTGAAGGGGGGGTGTTCGTATTTTTTGGTTATAAGGAGGAAAAATCTTGAAAATTTTTCTAAGTGTTGAAGAAGAAGTAAGAAGAAAGAGTAAAGAGAGGTAGGGGGTTTAGAGAGAATGAGGAGAAAATTTGCAAGGCTTGAATGTATTGGTGATAAAATGAGACGAATTTTTGGCACAAAAATGGCCTAATGGCCGTGTACTATGGGGAGAGAGGGAGAAAATTTTGCTTAATTTTGTGTCTTGCCTTTTGACTCTTGCATGGGAGACATTTTGAAGGTCAAAGGTCCTGGGCAAGAGATGGTTTGAATGGAATCTTTGGAAGACTTCCAACATGTTGGCAAAATTAATAATAAAGAAGTAATGTAAGAGATGATGTGTATAATGTTTGAATTAATGGTATAATTATACACAAGATGACTTATATAAGGTGTAGGTGTACAAGAGTTGGATGATATTTTTACTCCAAAAATATCATCATGGTCGTCCATACTAAGGGCTTTATGGTAATTCCATATATATTTTTTTGTACCAAATTTGATGATAATAGATGAAATATATCAATCTTCAAAATAATCGTGATTTCTTGATCACTTATAAGTCTCATGATCACTTAATCTAAATCAAAATCTTAATTCTATAAGGTAAAAGTCTCTAAAATAAATAGTCTCTTAAAATTCTAAGGTGACTAATAAATACAAAAATAGTAATAATGATCAATCAAGTGATCATAAATGAGAAATAGAATTAATGAAGATCATGATCACAAGTAATAAATGAAATGAAATAAAATACAAAATATATATATTATTAATAATTACCCGTCAAAGTGACGCGGTAAAATAGTCGATCAAATACATAGACGACAATAAGAATCAATTATATGCTCGGAAAAATCGGGGCTTCACATCCTCCCCTCCTTAAAAGAATTTGGTCCCCAAATTCTCTTGAAATAGTTACGGGTATTGATTCCTCATGTCTTCTTCCATCTCCCACATTGCGTCTTCGTCTCGGTTGTGGTTCTGCCACACCACTTTAACCATCGGAATTTCTCTCTTACGCAAATGTCGTATCTGCTGATCAATGATCCGGATCGGCCTCTCGGTGTAAGATAGATTCTCCATTAGAGGAGGAGTATCTCGGTGATGATATGTTCGGGATCGGTTGATACTTCTATAGTCTCGACACGTGGAATACATCATGCATTCCTGCATATGGTGTTGGTAACTCGAGTCGGTAGGCTAACTTCCCGATCCTCTGTACTATCTTGTAAGGTCCAACATATCTCGGACTCAACTTGCCTCCTTTCTTCGGATTGATCAATCCTTTCCGTGGTGAGAGTCTGAGAAATACTTCATCTCCGACTTCAAATTCCAGATCCTTTCTTCTCTTGTCCGCGTAACTCTTTTGGCGGCTCTGAGCGGTGCGAATCCGCTCCTTGATCAGCTTGACCTTCTCCATGGCCTCCTGAACTAAGTCGACCTTTGGAATCGAAGGCGACTTTCATTTCTCTTTCGGAGTCCATTGGTCATCAATCTCCCAGTGTAATGGGGATCTACATTTTCGCCCATATAATGCCTCGAAGGGTGCCATCCCAATCGTGGTCTAATAACTGTTATTGTAGGCGAACTCGGCTAATGGTAAGTGTGAATCCTAACTTCCTTGAAATCCAATGCGAGGCTCATGACATATCTTGGGTTTGAATTGTTCGCTCGGTGTCCATCGGTTTGTGGATGTCTTCTTTGTCTTGAAACTTAGCGAGGTACCCAATTCCTCGTGCAAGCACTTCCAAAACGGAGACAAACCTCGGGTCTCTGTTGGATACTATGTCGACCGGTACTCCATGCGTCGAATGATTTCTCGGATATAAGTCGTCAGGCAAGTTTTAAGCTATCAGTTTTCTTGATGGGTAAAAAGTGTGCGATTTCGTGAGTCGGTCTACAACTACCCAAATAGCATCATGGCCTCCTCGGTCCTTGGTAGATCCGTCACGAAGTCCATCGTTATGTGTTCCCATTTCCACTCGGAAATTCTCAACGGTTGTAGTAAACCAGGCGGTCGTTGGTGTTCGCTTTTACTCGTTGACAAGTCAAACATCTCGCAACGAATTCCGCTACCGGTTCTTCATGTTTACCCACCAATAACTCCGTTTCAAATCCTTATACATCTTGTTTCCTCCAGGATGTATAGTGTATTTTGAACGGTGTGCCTCTCGCTAAGATTCTACTCCTAATGCTCGTCATTGGTACACACACTTGATTTTGAATTTGATAATCCCATCTTTGTGTACCGAGAATTCGATCTTTCTCCTTTAAGTATCTTCTCCTTCGTTTTTGAAGATGTGTATCTTTCCTTGTGCTTCTTTGATCTCATTCAGCCAGATCGGGCTTAATCGAAATGTTAGCGCATGAAATCGAGTATTGGTTCTCGTCGATTCCAATTGCTCGGCTCTTCTAATGATTCCCATTCTCGAATCATAAGTCCGCTAAGCTCGCCTTTACGCTCAAAGCGTCAACTACTACATTAGCTTTCGGGATGGTATTGAATATCAAAGTGATAGTCCTCAATCAATTCCATCCATCTCCGTTGCCTCAGTTGAGGTCTTTTCGGGAGAATAGATACTTCAAGCTCTTATGATCCGTGAAAACCGCGTGAATGTCGCTCCGTAGAGATAGTGTCTCCATTTCTTCGACGCGAACACTATCATTTTGCCAATTCCAAGTCATGCGTTGGATAATGGCTTCATACGACTTGAGTTTTCGGGATGCATAAGCGATAACCTTTCCTTCCCGCATGAGCACTTGCTCCTAGTCCTTTTTTGATGCATCTTTTGTAGATGACAAAGTTTTCATTCCCTTTGGAAGGGCTAAGATCGAGTGTAGTAAGTCGTTTCTTGACTCTTGAAACTCGCCTCGCATTTGTCATTCCACTCAAACTTGACTTGCTTCCGGGTTAGTCGAGTGAGTGGTCCGGCTATCTTGGAAAAATCTGGATAAATCTTCGATAATATCCGGCTAGTCCCCAAGAAACTCCTCGATTTCAATTCTGACTCGGGTTGTTTCCATTCAACCACCTGTCTGTACCTTGAAGGATCTACCGCAATCCGGTGTCGGATCTATATGTCCCAAGAACGCGACTTCACTAAGCCAAAATTCGCACTTGCTAAATTTGGCATACAACTTATGCTCGTAGTGTCTCCAAAATAATTTTCGGATAGCGTTCATGCTCTTCTCTAGACTTAGAGTATACGAGTATGTCATCAATGAATATCACTACGAATTGATCCAAATAAGGTTGGAAGACTCGATGCATCAGGTCCATAAATGTTTTGGTGCTTTCGCCGAATCGAAGGCATCACTACAAACTCGTAGTGTCCATATCGGGTTTGAAATGCAGTTTTGGAAATGTCTTCTTCGCGGATCTTCAGTTGGTAATATCCTTGTTGTAAATCAAACTTCGAGTACACCGTCGCTCCTTGAAGTTGATCAAATAGTTCGTCTATCCTCGGGAGGGGATATTTATTCTTGATGGTCACGCTATTAAGACCACGATAATCTATACATAGTCTTAAGGTGCCATCTTTCTTTTTTAACAAAGACTGACAGTGCTCCCCCACGGAGATGTACTCGGTCTGGATAAATCCCACATCCATCGATTTTTCGTAATTGCGTTTTTCAGCTCTTGTAACTCAAGAGGAGCCATTCTATACGGTGTTCGGCAATCGGGGCAGTCCTTGGTAACACCTCGATGGTGAACTCGACTTCCCTATCTGGAGGGATAGTGGTGAGTTCTTGTGGAAATACATCCGTATATTCCGATATTATAGGTACTTGGTTGATTTGTGCCTCAACCTTAGGTTTGTTAATTACAAACGCCAAGTACCCTTGAGCCCCTCTAGTGATCGCCTTCCTCACTTTCATTCTTTGAAATGATTGGGTCAATCTTAACTCGTGCCCTTCTTCCCGAAATTTCCACTTCGGATTTTTCGGGTTCACATAGCTTAATGGACTTGTTATGGCGGTCCATTTGTGCATGGTGTGCAGACAACAAGATTCATTCCCAATATCACGTCGTATTCGGATATAGGTAATAGGATTAAATCGGCAGGAAAGTTTATCTCAAAGAATCTTAACTTCGCATGCATTATAGATAATATCTCATTATCCGACTTGCACCCATAGGAGTTGACACTTCTGACATATAGGCATATGTTCCATGCATGCATGCGGTTTGTGTACAAAATGCGGTGCAACGAATGAATGCGTTGATCTAGGGTCGAACAATATTTTAGCGTAGTGGTTAGATACTAGAAGCGCACCTTCCACCACATCTGTTCCTCAGGAGCCTCCTGTCCGGCTAGTGCAAATGCTCGGCGGGCATCTCGCCCGATTACCCTGGCCATTTAAACCTGCGGCCGCATCTGTTTGGTTCGGTCCTCGTACTTTGGGAAATATTTCACCTAATCTCGATTCATTACTACAAGAAACACCTTTCTTGTTTACGCAAATGATCATTAGCGGTATGTCCGGTTTCGGCAATATGCACACAATTGACCCGACTTTCTTTTGTGGTCCTTTCCCTTATCTCTCTTATTAATGGTCCCTTCGAAATTTAGCGGGCGGTTTAGATGGTTGTCCCATTGTTGTCCTCTTAAGATCGTTCGTTGGCCTACTCGCTAAATCATCCAATACGTTGATCCCGATCCCGACTCAATGCGGAGAGTCTGCCTTCATCGGCCGAGTAGGTTGTCGATTAAACGATCAACAATTGTTTTCAAGTTCCGGTTTCAATCCTCGAGTGAACTTGTAAAGCTTATCCTCTTGATCGATTGTCCCCGAGCATACTTGGACAATCGGTGAAATTCAGACTGCATCTTGAGCTACGGTCATGTTCCCTTGCCTCAATCTGTGGAATTAATCTCGGCGTGCCTCTTTCACTTTGTGGAATGTCATTGTTCATTGAACTCGGCCAAGAAGTTTCCCCATGTTCGCTACCCGATCCTGTTCCCATCTACTTTCAATCGCCTCTACCGGTCTCTGGGGCCAGTAGATTCCAGGATTCTGCATTTAAATACGGCGAGTGTGACTTTCTCGCTCATCCGAGTATTGGAGAGCGTTGAAGATATTCTCCAATTTCTCTACCCATTCTTGCGCTTCAAATCATCAGGCTCTCCTAAGAAGGCTGGTGGGTCGAATCGTAGAAATTGCTCCAACGTGCGATCGTTCGCCTGCAGCGGGTTGGGAGCACGGGGTGGAGGCTCTTCTGTTGCCTCATGAAAACCGAGATTTGTTGTAAGGCTTGTGCGGTCAAATTGTCTCTGCGGCAGGTGGAGGAGGCGGTGGTAATTCAGGGAGGTACCGGTCCACAGGGTACGTCGTCATCCCTCGTGGAACGCGGCGAGGTCTCCCACGCCCCTCGATGTTCGGCCATTCTCGTATCTTGAAGTGTTAGTTGCGATTCACAAGTAAATGATACAATAACTATTCGCGTAAAGCAAATTATATCGTAGGGAAAGTAACAACAAAACTAAGGCGGATCAGTCAAAGGTAGAGGAAAGATAAGGAGAGAGTAAGGAAAGAGTGAATAAAGAAAGTCAGTCAAGAATCAACTAAGTCAAGACAAGTATGACTATGGAATCTCAAAATATGCGTTCTAACTTAGTTCAAACATCAATAAGGCGGTTCAATGCCAATTTGAAATCGATTTCACACTTAATTGGTCAAGTCGCGGATTACCCAAAACACGGGCCGAGGGTCCTATCCTGGGTCGGCTCGGTGTAAGTTTCCATCTTACTAGCCGAGCTCGATACATTTATAAGCATGTCACGCCCCAAACGGGCGTGCGACGATCCACAACTTAAATACAAATAACCAAAAATAGTCTCCAGAGGCGAATATCATCGAGAACCCAATGGAACAGAGTCTAAATAGCAAAAGCGGAAATAAAATAACAAGTACAACTTACAGTCCACAACATCCACAATCCAAATTACATCCTACGCCCGATTCTGACCAGGAATGAAAAGAAAATAAAATAGTCCAACAAAGAATCAAAAGAAATGAGTCCATCAATATCAATAAGTAGTAAATCCAACAAGCGAGTACAAGGGCTCAATCCAAGGCGGTTCAAAGATCTTCAACGAAGTCCTCATCTAAAGGTTAGAAAACAGGTGGGGATGAGACAGAAATTTCGATGGATGGGGTGATCGTGTGCAAGTGTGGCGGTATATAGTTAATGCGAGAAAACAAGTTATATGAAAAACGCGTGAGTATGATGCATGAATTCACACGATCCACAAGCGTCGTGATAAATATATTAAGTAATATACTTATACGATTCAAGAAAACAGATTCATGGTCACAGGCACTATGTGATTGATCAAGACAGTAGGATTGCGTCATGCGGAAATGTAACGCCAATCTCATGCAAAGCGTGATAATGGTTGCGTACTGATTTGTAGCGCCAACTAATACAAAACAAGTAGCGGTTGCGTCATTTAATTTGTAGCGCCAACCAAAGCGGGCCCGATAAGTCAGAATCGTGTGGATCGGGCAACGATTCCTTCATTCTTCCTTGTAACTCCCGAGCAAGATGGTCAAGACTGTCACCTTATCGCTCCATAGGCAAAGACAAATCCACAAAGAGAGCTATCTAGGACCAGGATTGTCATAATCATGATTATACCTCAAGTACTACGACCAGCTTTCCTTAGACAAACTCCGTCCCTCGATTTGCGGGATTAGGGCGATGGGGGAGGAAGAGTGGAATAGCGGCCAGTGCCGGTTCCATCCCCGACGTATCTATTCCGATGTGAGCTCGACACACCAAGTTGACTCAGCAGAAAGTAAATACAAGTTCAGGCGATCAACCAGCAATCGAGTATTATTGATTCAGGGAAGCAGTTCAGGAAATTTTTTGAAAATTCACGAGTAGCAATATGGCGTTGGTGGAGTTATTTGGATGAAGATGATTATCGGAAGGATAAGCAATCTTCGATATCTTGAGAGATTAGGTCGAACATAAATCCCGTTATAGGTTCAAAACCGCAAGACGAGGAAGTCGCCCGCGATCGGGTATTGTCGGTCGAATCGGTCCGATAAGTCAAGGGTTTTGAGAAAATAAAATACTTTAATTAAATCTCCAAGTCAGAGGGTCCAGGGCTATTTTAGTAAAAGAGAAAATAATTTGGGTTAGGTCCTTTATAAAAGAAAAATTACAATTTAGCCCCGTTTTGTAAAAACCAACACTTTTGGGATTAAAAATTGAATAAATAAATATCCCGACCTTGAAAAATTATGAGGTCAGTTCCTAAATTCTCCAAATTGTCCAGAAATTTAGATTTTTAAAGTTTTGAGGTCGAGTTTTTATAAAATTCTCACATTGGCCCCAAATTTGTAAAAATTGTTAATTCGGACCTTAAGTTTAAAATAATCGAGAACTCACAAACCGGAAGGGCTTTTAATGTGATTCCAGTTGGAAACTATCACTAAGGTTAGTAGGATATTGGGACAAAAGCAGTTTTAAAAGAAATAAGTGTGGGTCCTTTAACTTTTGAAAATATCATTTTTGTCCCATTTTGAAATAATTGCCTTTAAGGCTTTTAGGGTCCAATTGTTATGAAATTTGAACCTTGGGTCCAAAATATAATTAAGTTATAGTTAAGTTAGTATTGCCAGGTGCATGGGCTGCATAAGTCCTGGAAATTTTATTTGGGTCCTCAAGTTTAGTATTTTACACATTAGTCCCTCAATTTTAGAAAAGTTACTTTCCAAGCCCTAAACACTTGGATTTTTGGAATACATTTAAAATATGTCATTTCCAGTACCTTAAGAATAAAATTTTCAAAATTAAAGTTAAGGTCTGGTACAGTTTTAAAATTTGCAAAGTAGCCCTTAAACTTTCAAAATTTTACAATCTAGTCCTTGGGCTTTTAAAGGTTGATTTTATTTATCTAAAAACTCTTAAAACTTTATTAAAATGTCCAAAAGTCATTTTTGAACCTGAGTACAGTCCCAAATTTCGAAATTTGCAGAGGGGTCCTTTAACTTTCATTTTCTTGCAATTTAGTCCACCAACTTTCCATTTTTACATTTTAAAGTCCAAAATTGAAATTTAGAAAGAGTAGAGAGAGGTAGGGGGTTTAGAGAGAAGGAGGAGAAAATTTGCAAGGCTTGAATGTATTGGTGATAAAATGAGATGAATTTTTGGCACAAAAATGGCCTAATGGCCGTGTCTATGGGGAGAGAGGGAGAGAATTTTGCTTAATTTTGTGTCTTGCATTTTGCCTCTTGCATGGGAGACATTTTGAAGGTCAAACGTCTGGGCAAGAGATGGTTTGAATGGAATGTTGGAAGACTTCCAACATGTTGGCAAAATTAATAATAAAGAAGTAATGTAAGAGATGATGTGTATAATGTTTGAATTAATGGTATAATTATACACAAGATGACTAATATAAGGTGTAGGTGTACAAGAGTTGGATGATATTTTTACTCCAAAAATATCATCATGGTAAATCCATACTAAGGGCTTTATGGTAATTCCATATATATTTTTTTGTCCCAAATTTGATGATAATAGATGAAATATATCAATCTTCAAAATAATCAGTGATTTCCTTGATCACTTATAAGTCTCATGATCACTTAATCTAAATCAAAATCTTAATTCTATAGGGTAAAAGTCTCTAAAATAAATAGTCTCTTAAAATTCTAAGGTGACTAATAAATACAAAAATAGTAATAATGATCAATCAAGTGATCATAAATGAGAAATAGAATTAATGAAGATCATGATCACAAGTAATAAATGAAATGAAATAAAATACAAAATATATATATTATTAATAATTACCCGTCAAAGTGGCGCGGTGAAATAGTCGATCAAATACATAGACGACAATAAGAATCAATTATATGCTCGGAAAAATCGGGGC
Source organism: Rehmannia glutinosa (assembly GCA_016081115.2). Classification (NCBI taxonomy): domain Eukaryota; kingdom Viridiplantae; phylum Streptophyta; class Magnoliopsida; order Lamiales; family Orobanchaceae; genus Rehmannia; species Rehmannia glutinosa. The sequence goes on from JABTTQ020002459.1 coordinate 172,938, forward strand.
TTCACAAAGCGTAAAAAGTCCGAAAATTTTGGTAGGAGCGTAAATTTGTGTGAAAAACAGGGCGGGAGCGTAAATTTGGGTAAAATAGAATCAGAAAGCGTAAAAAGGCTGACATTGTCTCCAAAAAGTGGGACTTTATGTCAATTGCCCTGAATAGTAAACGATATACCACGTGTAGTACTTTTGGTGTAGCATCTATAAAACTCATTGACAAGTTCATGAGGTGGTATTGTACTTTGCTTAAATCATAATAAACTCTTAAAAGGTGGTTTTTGGACTTTACGCTAAACCAAAAACTCTCTCTAGCGAACCTTAATCGTTTTTTTTTTTTTCTCTTCCCTCATATTCCCACCATAGGAAGATGGGGAAACAACATTATTTTTCTTGTTTTTCAATTAGTTGTTTGTTTCTCCTTTTACTTTACGGAAGTTTTCTAATCTCCTCGCGGTAGTCATTTGTCTCTTAATAAGTGAAGTTTTTTCTACTTAATAAGTAGTGTTTTGTCCCACGTGGTAATTTTTTGTTCAGATGATTTTATCGTTGTAGAAGATTCAGATGAGCCACTACCTAAGAAGATTGGTGATTTGGGTTCCCGATTTGTCCAGCGTTTATGCGATTTTTCGATTCTAATGAAACAATTACAATTGTATAGGTTTAAAATATGTCATATTTTAGATCAGTATAGATTTATGATTTTGTAGACTTTACGATTTTGGTCTTTGTTATCAATTGTAAAGTTCTTTCTCATTTGAATGAATTTGATTTGTCTCCAAAATATATATATATATATATATATATATATATGGAGAGGATCTGTGAGACCACCCTCCTAGGTTAGTCCATAAGACTAAATCTACACCATCCAAATAGTAAATCAATGGCCAAGATATATTATAATATATACAACATTTCATAAGTAAGTATACAACAGAAGGGATACAATAGGAATTCGAGAAATTAAATATAGTAACCGCTTCCTAAAAATTAGGGACGTGATTTTGTATTGATCACGTCCCCATAATCAAACGATTCACTTTTCCTTTCTCTCCCTTCCCATTCGAACCTGCAATTTATTCAAATATGACAACAAAATCGTGCAACAATTAATGAAAAGTATACAATTACACTAAACTAACTATGCAAAGAAAATATTACTAAGTATACATAAATAATTAACTAAGTATACAATTACACTAAAACTACCCGTACATTAAAACTTTACTAAGTATACATAAACATTTAACTAAGTATACAATTACATTGAACTAACTATACATTAAAATAATACTAAGTATACAGAAATATTTAACTAAGTATACAATTACACTGAATTACTTATATAACTAAGTATACAATTCCATTGAACTAAGTATACAAATCCACGTAACTAAGTATACAAATTTACTAAACTACTTACTAAACTACTTATATAACTAAGAATACGATTCCCTTTGAACCAAGTATACAAATCCACTTTGAACTAAATTTACAATAAAACATGACTAAGTATACAAGTCTACTGAACTAAGTATACAATAAAGCGACTGTTCACAAATATGGCGGAAATAAGTATCAATATTGAAAAAAATACTTGAAGTTGATGATTTTTTCTCCCTAAAAATCGGGTAACTGAAAAGGTAGGATTATGTTTCCTTAAAAATAGCTAATAACCGTCCAATTAACATAACTAATTAAATATAAAAGTTCAATTATACCCTTATATGCCTAAATTAACTAAAATGATCTCGCACCATTCAAAATTTTAAATCAAGAGTCCATAAGTGTTCTTATGGACTAACCTAAAGGATTGATCTCATTTGAACCAATCCCTATATATATATATATATATATCTTTAATTTTGAATTTACTAATTACATAATTAATATTATTAGCATCCTATAAATTCCATAATACTTTTCCATCCAGTTAATCTTTAAACTAACATAAAGACTATATTTGTCAGACACCTTTTTGGTTAACTAACAAGACTACAATAACATCTAATTCCGACCACAAAATTGCCAATGTCATCAAATTTAGGTGCCATTGGCATTAAAATTGTTAGAGTTTGTGTTTGTGTTCACATCGTCACTTTGTTGGTCTTATTCGTATAAATATGGGTTGGACATCTTCTCTCCTTGAGATTGGAATCCGGTCCATTTGGATTGACACGCTCGGCATAAGGGCGGGTGTTAGAATTTTTGTTTGTGTTCCACATTGCTGGTTTGCTGAGCTGTTATTTATGTATTATGTAGGTTGAGCACCCTCTCTTCTTGAGCTAGCTTTTGGGATGAGTTCAACCCAAATCCATTTAACAAAAATCAATTCCATAAATTGGTTATGCTGCTTAGTAAGCCTGTAAAATGCCTGTAAAATGCAATGATTTTATATTGCAACTTGCAAGTCGATTTGGTAGTTTTTACGAAAACTAGGACGGGAGACGAGACCATACAATATACATCCATTTTACGTGAAACCGGGATGGACAAAGACAAACTATCTTTCCAACTGTAATATTTAATTTTCAGTCATAACTTTGATGAAGGGTCAGCGCCGAATCTCTAGTTGAAGTCCAGTGCCTAAAGTTTTAGTTAGGTAGTAGAAGAAAGCTAAGCCCTCTGACGAATTCAATCTATATTTCTTATTTCCCTTGTTTCTAGGGGTGGAAATGGGCGAAATCGAGCCGTGCTTTGAGTTGAAAGAGGGTTTAGGTCTAAGTCAGACCTATTATTTGTAATAGGTTTTTTTCGTAGGTTTAGTCTGACCTTTTCTATACTATTATATTTTTATTTATTATTATTTTATTACTACTTGTAAAAGTATGAATCACTTAAAAGGTTTCTTGAAACTTTTGATGTACCTATTATAACCCTAATGAGTATATGTGTTTAATACTATGAGAAGAGGGTATAATTGAACTTGTCTTTTATACATAATTTAAATATAATTTCAAGTGTCCATTCATATACCAAATTCTTTTTCAAATATTAGAAGTCTATTTTTTCGGTCATAACTTTTTGTGTAATAAGAATATTTAAATTAAATTAAATTCATATTAAAATACATTTCAATAGCTTTCCAAACATACCTCATAAGCATATACATGAAATTTATATGATAAAATTATAACCATTCAAAGATAAATAAAATACATAATTGTATATTAATTTATAACAGTTTATGAACAAATGATGTATATCCACTGTATTTTTAGAAAAAAAAATAAAATGAATTTACATTAAAAAAAAAGTTAACTCCAAGTGCTTTGATTGTAGACAAATAGTAATTGGTTTTAAGGCAAGCGAACTAAAAATCAGAACAGAAGACATTTTAGTATCTAAATTTTGCATTAATCCTTTAACCTTTTACATTTTAAATTAGATCCAAGAATCAGTTTTATTATTTTTCTAATATACTCTATTAATAAAATAAATAATAAATATGGCAATATAAATTCTTATTAATAACAAAAAATTTAAAAAGTATATAAATGCTTATATCATATGAAAAGTTGAAATTTAAAATAAAATATATGATAGCTATATTTTTTTATTTAATGAAATTAAAATAATAAATTAATTTTTAATTTGAAAGTTTATGAAGAAGAATAGAGAGAATTAATTTATCTGTTAGAGTATTTTTCCTAGCATATTTTGTACTAACTAAAAAAAAATCTCACTTTTAAATAAGATTGAGGGTTAATTATGTTTTTCACGTGATATATATAAGAAAACATTTGGATGTTTAAACCATACATGGTTCATAAACTTATAATTGTCAAATTTTATATTCATATGTATTTGTTAGAAATAAATAATAATTTATATCTTCTCTTCATAGCTATAATTCATTAATATTAAAGATGACTACTCTTAGTGTTTTCAAAGTTGTATATATTTCAAATATATAATTGATTAAACTTTTTTTCTTATATACTTGAACTTATTTTGATTTTCCACTTAAGTGCTAAAAAGTAAAAAAGGAAATGTATAATTTAACTTTAGTTAATTATTATTTATAATATCACTTGAATATAAATTCGAGGGACATTCTATATGGCAAATTCTTTTGAAGAATTGGCAGTCTTTATTTTTTCCTATCATCACTATTTGAATAATTTGAAATTTCAAACAAAATTAACCTATTTTATAATAAATTAGACCTCAAATCCCTTCAAAAACATATACATTCAAAATTTATATAAGAAAATCATAATGTTATAATCTTTTAAAATTTAAGTAACATGAATAATCGTATTAATGTAATATATTTTTTGAGTAATAAAAAAATATTATTATTAGACTTCAAGGGGAAAAATGAGTGATTTTACGGAAAAAATAGATAGTACTAAAAATTTAATTATAGAAGCTTTGATTCTAAATTAAAAGTAGGTTTGGTGATAAGCAATCTAATTATATGTTATCAACATATATAGAGGACTCTGCCTTGAATGAATTTAGTCATTTAAAAGTATGTATTATGCATTCTGAACCTATAGTTTTATTTTTTATATTTATTTTCATTATCGATATAAATCTATACTAAACTGAGAGAAGAAACAAGATGATTTTAAAACAAAAATAAAAAATATAGATAAAATAGTTAATATAAAGTGCTCTTAAGCTAACTCCAAAGTGATTACTTTAATAATAGTATAATATAATAACCAAAGTATTGGTCATTAATATTAATAAACAAAAATTCTATCTTCCTATAACCTGTTACATTCAAATTTATTTAACTACAATAAAATATTTTCAAATGATAGAGTTTTAAACATATTTAAATTCATATTAGTTTAAGTATGCAATCATATATATTTACTTACAAGACCATCTATTATTTAAGTAAAATTATTAAGTTATATTATATTTCACTAAAGCGATAATTGATACAAAATGATTTCATAGAATAACTTTTTTAGTTGTAATTCTTTTAAGTTATTTTAATGTCCATTAGTTTAATTATAATATCTTTTAAGATATAGTTCATGCAATATATAAGTTCAATTTTCATCTTGTAGGTTTTATGTTAAGATCAAAAATACATGAACAACATTCACAATAGATTTAAAATAATTTATTCAATATAAATCGCAACTAATTAAGTTTATATTTTTAATTAAATTACTTAAAATTATTTGGATCACGTGCAACGCACGTTCACCTTACTAGTTTTTAAGTAAAAAGGCCGAACTTGGGCTTATTTAAAGCCTGTTTAAGTCTATCAAAGTCATTTTCAAAAAAAAATTATAAACTACAAAAAACACACGACAATCTCATGATAGTCAATACAAGATTCATAATGAAAAAAAAAAACAAAATGCGCATGACAATATAATACATTACGCTACATCTTCAAAGTACATAAATATGATGATACAATATCCACTAAGTCCAAAACAATAACAAATCCAAAAGTGTCTAATTAGTGTTGTTATATTATATTTGTATATAAGATATATGTGATTTTTTTATACAGTTTATATCTTAAATATATATAATACAATACATGCATGTATTATATATAATCGGGGTTGTCCCCTGGGGCGGTCAAGGCATGCCAGCCATACAGGGCCCCCCCCGGCGAGGGCCCCGCGGTCGTATTTTTTTTTTTTTTTTTTTTTTGTGTAATGCAAAGGTTTAAACTAGATATTTAAAATAAAGACTGCTTTGTTTACAAAAAGAACTTTTCAGCCTAGCGGTTGTCCTTTGTTCTTTCCTTATGAGATTCTTCAAGTCTTTAGACGGAGTTTCTCAACTGATCGAAGGTTCGTTTTTTTCATCTTATTCGTTTTCTAATTGAAAGAGTTTTGCTCTTCTTGCACGAAGGAAGGGCAGAACAGGCGGAAAAGCATGGTTCATAGGGTACGCCATGTCAGAAGACGGGGAGAAGAGAGAAGGTCAGGATTCTACATAGAACCCCTGGGTAGAGGGTTTGGAAACCACTAGTACCGCCAGTCCAGTACCATATTTTCTACTTAGCAGGGATCGGAGACAACCCCGAAGCAAAAAAGCATTGGGATATCGTCCTCACAAGTCACACCCGTGAATCACTAGATGTCTGGGTATCGAAACCTCATCGGCCCCCAATCATTTTTTCACATTTTGTTACATTATGTACTGCAAGCTTGATTGAACAAGCAGTTTAGTGGAGCGGTGAGAGCAACTCCTTTAATCATTTAGGTTGCTTGCTTAACCTTTCTAGCAAAAGTTTTTATTTTTTTCTTTTACCAAATAAAACAAAAAACCGGAGCTTTAGTCAATTTCTGTTTTATTTGTTTAGAGTTTTATTATCTTAACAATGTATATTATATTTTATTTAAGGTTCTTCCTCAATTTCTTTTTAAAATTTAAGATATATGTAGATTTAGTTGTTTGATTTCGCCAAAATTATATATACTTATTATTTTATTCCTTGTGGTTTCATTCTCTCCCATCTAAAATAAAACACTTTTATTCCTTAGTGTTTATTTAAGAGGGAATGAATTTCAGACTCCATTTGGATTGGAGGTTGTTTGAATGGAGTAATTCCACAATGAAATTCAAATTATTGTAAGCCATTTTGGGAGTCATTTTGTAAGATTTCAAGTTCTAGAGTCATTTGAAATCATTCCCCTAAATTCTTTCCCTAAATACAAATTATTCCATCAAAATGTAACCTCAAAAAAATCGAAAGACTCAGGGTTCGAACCTACTCAATACCCTTGCAAGGGGTATTGATACCAATTGAACTATCTAAAATAAACATTGGTGGATAATTTTGCAGATAAAAAATAAAGAGATTTGTGCTCACATAAAAAAATGCAAGAAGATCAATTGTTTATGACTAACACATAGGTAGTTTTTCCTTTAAATATATGATGTAATGATATTGGAGTATCTCTTTTGTAACACTATTTTAATGGATTGAAAACATTGAAATTGTAATATAATGTTCATTATTTGATATTTTGATTAATAAAATTAATTTTCGTAACATTAATTAATTAGTTATTTTTAATTTTTTTATTATATGAATATAGAAGGCCCATTTTTTTTTGCGCATCAGACCCTTTAAAACATAGGAACAATACTGTATATAATATTATTTATTTATATATAATATATATGTGGGTTTTAAATAGGCAGGTCTGTTGAGCTTAAAAGGCTTTTTTAAAGGCTCAAGTATAAAATGCCTAAGCCTGACTCAATTATTAAATAGGTCAAGCCAAGCCCTTAGCAGGCTGGGTGCCCCTGTTGGATAACCTAACCTATTTCTACCCCTACTTGTTTCATATAAATATAAGCTCTGTTGTAAAAATCTCCGCCTAGCCCCGATTAATCCCCTCCTAGGCGCTAGGCCCTCTTGTCCGCCTACGATTTATTTTCCGATTAGGCCAGCCTAACCCCGCCTAAGCTCCGCCTAGGCGCTAGGCCCCAGTCTTCCGCCTAGCGAGCGCCTAGCGCTTTTTACAACATTGAATATAAGGTGCACCACATTCTTTGTTAAACGTAACAAGCGCCAACAAATTGAAATAGTGTTCTAATATGGAATCAATCCTGTGCTTCAGAGTTCACTAGTTGATGCTTTCAGGCCACATTCTTTGTTAAACGTAACAAGCGCCAACAAATTGAAATAGTGTTCTAATATGGAATCAATCCTGTGCTTCAGAGTTCACTAGTTGATGCTTTCAGGGCAATTAGCATGTGTTTCGTTCCCATACGAATACGTAATACCTTAAATACATATTAGTAATTTTGAAAAATAATAGGGTTTTTTTTATAAATAAAAACTAAACCTCATGGCTGATTTTTGTTTTTCAATTTACCCATAAAATTATAACCTTCTTAAATTTGAATATAGTAATTACATAAGTACATTTTCTTTTTTGAAGCAAGTAATATTATTAGCATCATATAAATTCCAGAATATTGTTCAATTCAGTTAATCTTTTGGACTCCAGATAACATAAAGACTATCTTAGTCAGGTACCTTTTTAGTGTTGACCACTTAATTAACAAGATTATAACACCTAATTCCGACCACAAAATTGCCAACGTCAACAATTAGGTGGTAATTGGCAATTGGCATTAAAATCATTTCCATAAAGGGGTTATGATGCTAGGAAGTAGGAAGCCTGTAAAATGCAATAATTTTGTGTTGCAAGTGGATTTTGGTAGTTTTATGATTTTATTACTAGGACGGGAGACTAGGCTATACAATATACATACATTTTTGTGAATCAGAGAGACAAACTACTTTCCAACTGTAAAATTTAAATTTTCCGTTATAACTTTGATGGTAAATGCTCTTAAAAGGGTCAGCACCTAATCTCTAATTGAAATGCAGTGCCTAAAATCAAGCTCGAAAGCTATCCATGTGCCGAACTATTACCTTGTTTCATATAAATATTAGGTGACCACATTCTATGCCAAAAGTGACATTCCAACAAATTGAAATAATGTTGTAATATTGTGGATTACAATAACATTACCATAAGATGAGCTTTAAAACTTGGGATGTGGAGTATGGGCATACAAAGGATAATATATCCTTTGTATTAGAAACAAATATATTATATTAAATCTTATATTTGCAGTTCTTTCTTTCCTGTTAACTTGTTTAGTAGAAACCAAGTTAACAGGAAAGGAAGAATTGCAAAACAATAAACTGAGCTCAAAACTTCATAATTTTTATGCTGCAAAGAAAAATAATCTAGAACTAGTAATTGGTCATTCATCATAATTGAATAAGCTAGATTACTAACTTCCGTTTGAAGATTCAATTAAGTGATACAAACTTTGGACGATTATAGTATGATCGATTGCATCTATAATCCTGGTTAGTAACTTCTCGCAAGGTTAGGAGAGCTATATAACTGTACCTAGAAATGTGTACTCAAGAGCTCACCCGTGTATCCTCTGTTCGGTATTTTTGTAGCTCTTCCTGGGCGCGTACAAGCCTACACATGACAGATGAGTTTCTTTACAGCTATTTTTAAATACAGTAAGGTTACTTTTACATAAATTAAGCAAAGGAACCAGTACCTCAACTGCAGATCAGTTATTTCACGGAGCAACTCCTTTTCCCTATCATTAAAAGCCTCTAGCTACCAACAAATGAAAAACAAAAAGAATAGAAAAGAAAAGGAAATTAGGATGTATAATTCGGAATAGTATCCCCAAATTATTTTTAAAGGAAAAAACACTAAACCCTCTAAACTATGCGTTATTTTGCACTTTACCATATAAACTAATTTTGTTTACGGATTACCATACAAACTATACAGATTTTTCACTTTGACATACAACATCCATCCCGAGTGGATGTGGATTATTCCCAGAATATTCCATCACATACACATGAGGGCAAAATCGTCTTTACCTAAAATCTAAACCAAAGTTGTTACACTTTGTCATCTGAACTTTACATAATTACACTTTGTCATATCAATTTAAAAAAATTATGTGTATATCAATGTATTTATCTTTTCTTTCCTTCAATTTTTTATCCATAAAAAAAATTAATTAATATTCACCTCAGCACAATATAGTATAAATGATATAATGTAGGGTTAATAATGTAGGAATTAGGAGGGTTTAGACATCATTAACAACGTTTAATTTGTATTTCAACGTAATTGCATACTCAAAACTTGAATATAGTGTTTAGGAATTGTTACTACTTTTCGTAAATTCGGATAAGTACATGCTCGACAAAACTTTCCTTGTGAGACAACTTTGGTCTATTTAACATACTACATTGATATCTTACTCTTACGAGTAAGATATGTGTTTGGTGAGCGAACAAAAACCATAACTGCACCAAAATTTTAGTACGCATCGGTGTACTGACTACTGAATATTGTACCAAAATAATCGGTTTGGTTCAAGTTTACTTAACTTTTTCTCAGTATTTCGGTGATTCAAAATTTTACAAAAAGAAATAGAAAAATAAATATTATAACATAATAATATAAAAATAAATTATTTATATAAAACTATATACATAATAATATTAAATGAATTCGATAGGTGCTTAATTTGGTCTCCGTTCGGTTCACTCGATTTACCGAGCTATGAGCGCCTCTAATAATTGGATGCATTTATAATTTTTTTATATAAAATTCAAGCAAATTTGCAGAAAATATAAAAGTATTACAATTGCAATGAATGTGATTATTTATACATCTAATATATGATATAAGATTTGCAAACGTATGGTCTAAACTTATTATTACATGGTTTACACTTATTTTTATCTTTTTATGTATTAACAAAGATCAATAAATGTATATAATTATATAAACATATTTTTAAAGAGCAATTAAAATTATTATGGTAAAGTGAAACTGAAGAAAGTTCAGATTTTAGACACAGACGATTTTGCCATCACTTGGAGGGCACGTGCCAGAATATTCAGAGAATATTCTACCGGAGATGACCGTTGTATGGCAAAGTGCAAACTTGTGTAGTATGTATGGTAAATATAAAAAAAAATTACTTCATATAGTAAAGTACAAAAACGCGCATAATTTGAGGGGTTTAGTGTTTTTTCCTCTTATTTTTATTCATAATACTATAGCTGATAAATTAACGAATTCAAGGGAAATAACTCACGATCTCAAATTGAAGACAAGCCCCCTAATGGTTTGCATCTAGGATTTGATTAAGTAAGACGCAAAAATATATTAATCAAACCCTAAATTTTTGCATACCTCTGGAATTGCAGTGTTCAACGGTGTGCATCCTATGTCTGCAAATATGGATAATCACATCAAAAAAGAAAACTATATATATATATATATATATATATTAAATGTTCTGTTGGATGAAATTCAGATACCCAAAGGTTCACCAACAGCTACTTGCTTCATTAAACTAAGAATATCATCCTGTCAGGTGATAAAGGTAAAAGGGAGTAAAAAAATCAGAGACTATAACAGAATGCTTAAAGGAAAAAAATGATAAACAGACGAGAGAGAAGATAGCTTCTTCTAAGAAGAACCATTACCCTTTGACGAATATTTGTCTGCAGAACAGACTGCAAAGTGGAAAAAATGGCATGCCCAAAAGGATTTGATGGAGTAGCATCAGAAGGCAATGGTGAAGAAATGGCAGGAAGTGGAGCAATCACCTAAAAATCCAAAATGTTCTTTCAAGACAATCTAATACCAATGTATATTTCATTGTAATGGTGTTCAGGAAACACAAAAATTCATAAAGCTGACTTAAGAGGGTGTTTGGGCTTATTAAAAATATTCGTTTTGTCCTATAAGTATATTCAGAACTTATAAGATGTTATATCTTATTTTTGAAAATAAGTTGTTGAAGTATTTGCATAAAATAAGATGGAGTAAATTTAAGATATTAGTAATGACACTTCTCCAATTAAAACAATAAAACATAAAGGAGTTTGTTAAAATAAGATCTTTCTTTTAAAAAAACATTGAGATCTCCTAAATTTTGCAAAAACAAGTCTTCAGCTTCTAAATAGCTTTTTCAGGATCTTATAAGCTCTTGCAAAAATAAATTACCAAACTAATTTTAGGAGCTTATAAGCCCTCTAATAGCTTATAAGATGTTTCAAAGAGCTTATATCTTCCAAACACCCTCTTAGTCTATATAGTTACGGTTCTATATTTTATCACTCAGGTAACAAGAGTATAAATGCATATGTTTGATTTTAGGCCGCACCCAGACAACAAAGAATCAAACTCGGATACATCAAATGAAGAATGATAAATTCAAATATATGTTTACTATATAACATAAGAAAAGGGCAGCAAATTAGAATATAATGATGACAAATGACCAATCAGATTCAGAATTAATCACTTGTGCAAAATTAGCACACACAATCACATGTTTTAGTCAATTTCAAAGGAAATGTTTAATGATGTGCCACATTTACGTTATAACGTAAATTCTCACACCAACCTGCATGCTGTGGCTTTTCTGTAGTATAGGAGATGGAACCACCTACAGGAAGAAAATAAAAATATTTAATAATTGTAAAAAGGACTACTCACATTAAGACCTGAATATATTAACCTTTTCCATCTCAACATTCTCTGATGTAACCTTAAATCTTCCCTTTTGCTGAACAACTGGATTCTTTGACTTCTCGTCAACTTCATCACCATTAACTGCATCACAAGTATACAGCTTAACAAAACAAAAGGTAAAGAATATTAAAGAACAGAGGTATGCTCATCAAACTTCAAAGTTCTGAACAATATAGTTACTTGCCTGATGTTTTTGAACCTTTGGATAATATTTCCGCTTGTGCATAATCTGACGGTTGCTGATTGTTCAACCCAGCACGGGATGAATTTTGTGACTGATTTTGGACTTTGTCGCACGTATTATAAAGCAAAATAAGTTTTCCAGAGTTAATCAGGAGATATGTTAAGGAAAACTCTGTAATCAAACATCAATGAAAAGACTCGAGAAGTCAAAAAATATTTAAGCAACTAGATCGTGCTTCTGGAAACAAAACGATATATACTAGCAAATCAAGTGATTACTGATAGTTGGACAACTACAATTTAAACTTCCTTCCAACTGTAAGACTTTATGCATATCAAAGAGTTCAAGTGGTTGAAAAGACTCCAAAATGCCTCAATTAAAAAAATATCAGATGCTTTGCCATATTTGGTTTCAGTTCCGGCTGTTATTGGGAGATTATTCCAGGAGAATGTATTATGGTAGTGAAATTGTGGAATGTGTGAAGAACGACAATGTGTTTAAGTGTTTTGTTGACAGAAAGAATGTGATGTATTATAAGAGACACTAAATAGACATTTTCAAATGTAGATGCCTTATCAGTATTAGTTTGTTTTTGTCAGTTAAAAACATTTTAAGGTTTTATTGTAGTTGGTGGGGATCTATTAGGTATATGATCATTTAAATGTTGTAATTAATGATTATTATTCTAGGAGAATAATTTACAATTCCTAGAAAATACAAGTCACATACACATTTTCCACTCAGAAGAAAAATGCAAGAATGACTATGAAACCAACCACATTGTCTATCTTCCAACGTCATGGTGCATGTAGATAAAGGACGAGAAACGGAGACGGGAAAAAAGTTAGACCACCAAGATCTTACAGAAAAGGGAAACTAACAGTTAAAAATGGAAAATGCAGGGGCATTTCTATGTCGAGTCACTTTAATTAGTATTGGCCATTTGAGTGATGTGGAAAGCATGAATCAATCTAGAAACCCACAATTGTGAAGATCTCACGAAGGAAAGGACAAAACAATAGTGTAATTCAGTGCCAGATGATATATTGTTGTTTCTAAAATCCTAATCGGCAACAAATGCGTTGATAGATCCATTTCCAGGAAAGTCCACGAATTAGGCCATGTTGAGTTTCATTTTCATTCTTCCAAAATAAAACCGAACAATATTAAACATATCTAATAATTTCCTTCCAAAACAATTCATCTTCACCCAAAAACAATTCAAAACACCCTAATGGTTAGACTCCAAAACAAATCCCCAAAAAATAGAACCAAGCATACATCACATTATCCTACATTTTTCAAAACACCTTCTACCAAAACCTCCAAATTAAAACCAAACTTTCCTTAAGAATTTATTCAACAATAGCTTATTATGTTTTACCTTGAAGGAGGAATGAAAAACTTAAGACTAAACACAACAGAAATTCTTTTAATGCATCAACATAAGTAAAATTCTAGGCAAGTTCGTTTAACAATTATGCATCTATTTCTATGAATAGAGTTCTGGCAGTGGGAAAATCACAAAAAAATAAAAAATAACGATTATGGTATTGCAATAAAGTATGGCACATGAGGAATGAGTGCATAACTCTTGGTTTGAAGGGAAAATAATAATGGTCCCAAGAATGGAAGGTAGGAAATGAATGAATTATATTGTATGGAGGGAACGGCTGTACAAAAACAAGGAGCGGATATGCCCTCCTTGGCCTATATTCTCAATGTTCCATACCTCTAACGGTTTGGAGGAAAATCTAACTGATAAAGACTAAAGAGACCTAGCATTAAAAAAATTTAGAGAGAGACACCTGAGGTAAAAGATATCGTATTATTTTTCCCAAGCCATCTTATCCCCCCACTACAGAACTTAATCAGATCTAAGATTTTTTCATCTAAGGATGAACTCTAAATCCCTTTCTGTCTAACACTCTTACTGAAAGTATGATTAAACCACGCTTTCATTGAAACGAAAAGAATATCAAATTATAATCGTGAGGAGGCATGGTCTCATCAATCAAGAAAAACTAATCTTCGATGCAAACCTCAAGTTGGATTTCCATTTCTTAGTTCTGGAGTTGCTTTTCTTGTACTCCCATTATAACGACCATTTTTAGAGTTGAGTACTAAAACCACCCTTGACGTTCGTCCCAATAACAAAATAACGCAAATGATTTTTGAAATTACAATTACCCTGACAACTAAGGAACATCAAAACACAAAGGATTGCAAAAGTCATTTTTAATGGGTGGAGGCCTCACATGCCAGAGGGAGAAAAGGTACTTTTTGGGTTAGGGGAGAGTGGGCGACAGGCAGTTGGGGATGAAGGCAGAGGAAGAAGGGTTTTGGGGTGGAGGGCGGGCGACGAAACTGTGGTGAGTAGGCTCACAAGGAGAAGTCTTCATGAAGATAATTTTGTTTTATTTTTTCTTGAATCTTATGTTTATTTCCTCTCAAATCTTAACATGCATAAATTTCTGTTTTGTTTGCTATGAATTGAATATTGATGTGTTTTATATTATTTAATTAAGTTCTTTAAAAAAATAAATATTTATTTAGATATCTCAATATAATGTTAGCTTAAATATAATAACTCTGCATTCCGATAGACGAGTAATTTAAAAATATCAATATAAATGTTAAAATATAATAAATATTTTGATACTTTAAAATAGTTAAAACTTTTTGGTATAATACAGATTGTGTGAGTCAACAAATAAGAAAAATAAATATAAAAAGACTTGAGATTTATGTTTTTTACATTTTGTTCAAATTTAAGAAAAGCATAAATATTATTTGTAAAATATTAAAACATACTTATAGTTAAATTGTATATACCTCATTATGTAGAATGGATATCATCACAAAAACTTCAAAACATTACAAATTACAATTAGCCGTAGTAAGAGCATTCTTGTCTTGATATATGTATCGTTGATTAGTACACCAAGGGCAAAATGAAGAGGCCATATTCTTCTGATGTTATCATTTTTCATATCGACGAGTTACGTCAATTCAATGTGTAAGACTGAGAAATGTCTCAGGATAATTGTAATTTCAAAGCTACATGAGCATTTTGGTCTTGTACTAAATCTTAGGGGTGGTTGTGTAATTAATCCATTTATTTATGCATTATCCTAAGATGTGAAAACGCATAGTTCCCTTTGTTTTTGAAGTGTGCCTTAGTTTATGGTTGGGTTTTAGACAAATAAATGGGGTGTAGTTGAACAATACTGCTCAAAGAAACCACATAAACACGTCTTAGAAAAAACATCTTATACATGGAAAGCATAAAAAGTAAAAGAAGCAACACAATAAAAGAGCTGTAAGTACTCTAGTCATCAAGATAGAAACACCATACCTAGAACTTGTGAGGGCTCCATCTGATGATTTTCTGTTTACCTCTGACGAAGGTTTTTCTGCTAAGTTGCTATCTGCATGATTCTCATTGCCAAGAGACATACTTCTTAATGACTGCTCCAAAGTTGAACCAGGAACACTGACATCATCATCGAAGTTTTCACATTTAGCTCTAAGAAGAAAAAAATGTGTTTAATTAGAATATAGAACCAAAGGACAAAATTAATAGATGATCAGAGAAAAGCTCAATGAGAGACAAATACACAGCAACTTACAAGCATAACAGAAACAGTTGCACAATGTGAGCGTTTACTCCACGAGTGAAATATAAATGCAGGATTATGCATTTTATAAACATGAATACAACAGTAAGTATATATTGCAATACATCAATACCCATGTTCGACTAATGTAGTGTGCACAAGGCTGTGAAAAAAAACAAGTATACAGGCAGCACAAAAAGAGTTATGCAGGACATAATACAGGATAGCTCTTCAAGAACTGTAAAAAGATTTCAAATAATGACGCCATACATGTTAGTTGCAGAATCCACTGATGAAACAGAAGCGGGGGTGTTGTCGTCCTGTGAAGAACTGGGATGTTAAACAAAAAGAATAAAACCAGTCAGCGTCTCAAAAAATATTACTATTAACTTACAGAATCTGCAGCATCAGAATATTGACTTGCAAAGGACAACTGGTGTTGAAGTACTTTAAAACATTTGGATGAAGATGGCTGGTGTTGAAGTTGTTTAGTTGACATATCGTCATCTTTTTCTGCGGTAGCATCATCATCCTGGATCTAAAAGCACGCAAAATCATATTATGTCCCTCACCCAAACCAATCGTTTGCAGCAAATAAATCAATCTAATCAAAAGCTAAAAAGACTAAATACCAATGAAGCTTGCGCCTTCATATCATCAAGGTTGAAGTTCCACCCACTAATGCCACGTTTATATTCATTCTGCGAATACAAAAGAAAATCAGAACCAATGGTGTATTACCATTCAGCTGAATTCCTATCAGCAATCCATTGCCATAGCAGTTAAAAGAATTTCTATTAATGGACAACCCTTCCAGCCACACCTCATGGTCATAGTTACAGTTCCTAGAACCATTGCCTTATCTAAAAACTATCTTGCATGTTACTTAAGTATTTTAATTAATGCAGAGCTCTTTTTCACCTGTTAAAAACATGCATCCGGGTAACAGTATTCTTTAAAAGCTCATAATTGAAAGTGGCTAGTGTGATTTCTAAAAGGGGAGAGTGGAGACGTGAAAAAGTCAGACCGCAAAAACTAAAGGTCAATTTTAGGACTTTGATTCTATGACAGAACACAACAATGTATTTATAAATCTTTTATTACATCTCAATTTTCAAAATTGAGAAGCCCTATATGTGTACTCGTAGGCGGACTCTTTTGAAAAAATTGGCAGTAGTTAAAAGGGTTTCACCTACACATTAAAACGAGGATTCGAGCTGAAGTGTGATGGTGAAAACAAGTGCAGTAGGATTTGGAAAGTCAGGATTCAACGAAGGATGCCTGAAGGAGTGAGGCATGCACGCATCAAAAACATCTTGATGTTTCATTTTCTGATATCATTGAGTAAAGTTAAATATTTTAGATCATATTTAAATTTTTTAGGACATCATGAAATTTATTCCTCCTGTTTTGGAATCAATTCTAAATATTTGCCAATATTGATCATATACATATCAAATTTGATTTACAATAATTTTAAATGGATTACATAAAAATTAGGCACACAACAGGGTCGCTCTCTTGTTCATATACTACCAGAATGTCTTTCTTTTTCTGTAGATATGTAACCAAACCTGGGATATTTCCTCTTTCTCCCCATCTGGCATTTTCTTTTGTGCAAGCATGTCTTCCTCCTTTCTCTGGAGTCAATCCATATACTTTTATTAGAATATAACCAATAGAGAGAAAACACTTCAGGTTGTATTAACTTGGTCATATAATCAGGAAAGCGCAAACCTTCAATGCTTGAAGACGATCACCAAGAGCTGGCAACCCTTCCAGAAGAGTTCTAGCAATATAATCATTTGATCTAGCTTGCTTGAAAAAAGAATGCTTTAACAACTTTTTTGCAGAAGGTCTTTTTGAAGGATCTTTCACCAAACAACTAGCGATCATCTGCTTGAAGGACTAAACATTCCAAATATTGGCATAAATAGCATCTCAATCAAAACAATTAATTAGTTATTGGTCAGTACACTCTGTTAGCAAACATACCTTTGAAAACTTTTTGTCTCTCTCGTAATCAAGACCAGGTGGAGCATTTTGCAACGTCATAAGCAATACCTAAAAAAGTAAAATGTATTGCAAAACTCCTTGGATTGCAAATATTCAAAGAGCTTACTTACAGGGAAAATTTTTAAAAATTAAAGCATATCAGAAAATCTGTTAGCACCTTCATTGGAGGAAACTTTGAGAAAGGGGCATGACCATGCGCAAGCTCCAACGCAGTAATGCCAAAAGACCAAATATCGGCTCTGCAGAAATTGTCAATCTACTACATAAGAAAATGATCAAATATTCAGTTGTAATAAGAACAGACATCTGCAAAAACAAGTGAACGAACTTGAAGTCATAACCATGCACTTGCTCCATAACCTCTGGTGCCATCCTACAAAACATAAACAAGCTCTGATTGTAGGGTCACCAAAATGAAATTGATGACAGATTAAGCCAGCACTCTATGAACACACCTTTCAGACATAGCAGAATTTTAGAAAATTGAGGTTTGCATACATGTATGTGTGCGCGTGTATATATGTATATATTCATGTGTGTGTGTATCTACATGGGTACATATATATTCTGAAACCTTTCTCTCACACAAAACCTGTGATAAATAGGAGTCATTTTCAACAAAATGGAGTGTGGAAATAAAAGAAACATCAAAAGTATGTGTAGATTTCAACCCATACCAGCAAGGAGTGCCCACAAATGTATTCCTCATGCGTTGCCTATCACCTGCATCAAACAAGTAGGCAGAAACACCAAAATCCCCCAGTTTGATTCCGCCACGCGAATCAATCAGAACGTTACCAGCCTGGAAGGAACCAAACAACAGAGGATGCCAAAAATTAAGATGGTAAAAAGATACAGAAAATTATGGACGATCTTATAGAGGTGCCTACTCTCTGCAGTTAATTTCTAATAAAGGAACTGAACTATGTAATCAAAAAGATTGCAAAAGTCATTTATGACACTGTTCATCTACATCATAATTCTTCCACATTTTCAGTCAGACGTTCTCGAACATCAAATTACAGTGTATGAGACATTAAGCTTATCTCTTTCATTTGTCTCCCTTCATTACTGGTATATCTAAAACTTTAGTCCTCCAATTATGTAAACCATCTAACAGGAAACTAGTTGCGTGATCATTTTTAACATTGCCGGTGAGGGAAGTCACATGTGAAAGGGAAAAAAATGGTAACTAATTATAAAAAAACTGAGCAAGGTTGGAATTATATATAACAACAATAGTAAACTCTGCTAACTAAAAGTACTGTATCTAGAGGACTTTTATGCCCAGCTTCTTGAATGGTGGTTTAGCTAATGTTTGATACAAATAAGAGGCTGCCAGATGAATGTGTATTTATATCCACAGTGAATGGAAATACAAAGATATAGATTTGTTTATTTGAAAAGGTTGTCTGAATTAGCACTAGACAATTGGGATTAAAGAATTACTGTTATGACACAATTGCTTAAAGTTTTTATCTACTCACTTTGACATCGCGATGAATGTGTCCATGTTGGTGAAGATATTCCAAGCCCTTCAACACCTCACGCAAAATTGTAGCAATAACAGCCTCCTCAAAACCATCTGGATGTGCAGCCTTCAAAATGTGCAGGCAAGAACCACCAGCCATGTAAGGCATTACAACCCAAAGATTGTGATCACTCACAAAGGAGCAGTGTGATTTAAGAACGTTGGGATGGTCAACAAGGACCATCGTTTGTGCTTCCCGTGAAATGTTACTCTGGGTGAAAAATTCAGCAACTGAATCAGAATATCCCGTTTATCTTGTTTCAAGAATACTGGAATCAGAAAATCAGATAAAAAGAATCTTAAAAGCGAAACTGCAAGTTGCGCTTCCCGTGAAAATGATATTCTGGGTGGGAAATTCAACAAGTGAATTAGATGTCCCGTTTATCTTGTTCTAAGGAAACAGGATTAAAAGTGAAAAAGCAAGTTCAATATTTAGACACATAATCATGCATTAGTACTAGCTTCTAAAGTAGCTATTAGCTATAGCTAAATTAGATGATAAGGTTTTGCATAACAGATTAGAACATAAATCTCAGTGAACTATGAATTGCAAGGCCCAATGGAAATAAGATGAAGGCTACTCAATAAAGTAAAAGTGCATATAGACTATAGTTTTCTCAAGGATATTAACTTTTTATATTACTTTTTCTATTTGAACATGGTTGTTTCAAACATAGAATCTAATGGTCTAGTTTCTAATAACAATAATAATAAAAAATGTTCAAATTACAATAATATAAAACCATCAAAAGAAACACATAAAGATTTCTTTTTTATAAATAAATAAATAATAAATAACAAATAAAAGTATTAAGTTTGTCAATGTCGCTAGTTACAGAGTGTTCCCCTAAACGACGTAATAAACCTTTTGACATACGATAAGTAGACGACGGAATCATATTCCAAATCTACGACAGAAATCCATATATAACAGAATCAGAACTCTTTCTCTTGCAACCACAAGTCGTAAATAATAATAACAATAATAATCTCTACCTACATGCATATATATTCGTTAATTCATATGCAAGGAGGTTACCAGATCGCTATTGTTGCGCTCAAAATCGAGAATTTTGATGGCGACGACCTCATTAAGCGGATTGCAAAGCGCGCGATGAACCGAAGCGCTGACTCCATTCCCCACCTCTTCATACAGAGTATAATGCTCTGCTCCAATCGGATACTTCTTCCTCTCCTTCTCCATTACACTCAAACCTCAATCCGCTACCAATGCACCCGTATATGCAGCATTCACACGCAAATCTCAAAATATGAGTATTTACGCAAATATCCCAACATACTCCCGCTAATAATAAAAGTCGAGAAACATGCGAACGCAGCTCCGCCGCCGATCCGCAGATCCGGACTGCATTAAACAAACTATCCACAAAACCCAAAAAACAAAACAACAATTATCGAGTCGATTCGCTTCGCTGCATGTGATGTCAATAGTATGAATAAATGCATAAAAAGGAAACTCACGGGGAACCAGCTTGCGTCCATTACAGGCCAAAGCATTAAATAAAAAACACCAAAAAATTTACCCAAAAAAAGAAAAAAAAGGAAACGTGAAAATAGTAAATAGAAGCAACCTGAAATCAAATATAGATACAGAGATTGTATTGTGTGTATAGGCGTGCGAGATATTTCGGAAAAGGTAAAAGGTTTGCGATGATGACGAAGGGTTTGTTTAGTGCTCTCGTGAGAGAGAGCGGTGCAAACGGATCGCCGCTGAGATTGGAGGGAGTGTTTGTTTGTATACATAAATCCCGCCACCTGTTATGTGTATATATAATTCACCCAATCAGCTTTCCGCACGACTCTTTTTTATTTATTTCTTTCATTTGTAAATAAATCTGTTTTAGTAGAGTAATGGTAAGACTTTTTGTTCAGTCTTTTGCCAAAATCAGCAACGAATTTCCAGGTCAAAGGGTATAAGGTATGTGGGGAATAAAAGATTCATAAATAAAACTTATTCTTAACTTGATTCAATTACTAATAAGAAAAAAGTCAATTGTTTTATTTTATTTTATTTTTAAAAATATTGATTCTCAGTTCAATTTTGGTTAACAAAAAGTCGAACTATTTTATGTTTTTAATAATACATAGTATAAGTTTTTTATTATTTTTATTTATTTTCACACTATTCTTTTATTTTGTTTAATCACCAAACCGGAAGAGAAAATAAAAAGTAAACTTATAATTTTGTAATTTGGTTTTTTATTTATTTGCTTATTTGTTTATATTTTTCGTTTAACAAAAAATGAACCTCACAATCAGAAAAAGAAATCTCGATTATAAGCAAACCCATTAGTTTGGTTCGTTTTTCAGTTTATGATTCTTTCACCTTTTATTTGCAATTATTTAGGGATTGGATTTTGATTCGATCGGATTTGGAGATTGTATTTGAGAAAAAATGGATTTTGGAGTTAAATTTGCCTTTTGCGCATTTGAAAACTGAGGATAACGTTGTAAATTAAAAGGCATATTTCTTTTTATTTTGTAAAATCTAAACCCAATCAATGATAGATCTTTTTGTGATCAATAAAAGTTCAATTAAATCCTTTCGAACCTCTGTCCTTTTTTTTTTGAACTTCTATACTTATTTTTCTTTTATTTTATAGTACAGTCTTGGGATAAGTGACATGGTTGAGAATCCATCTCAATTCTCAAGTCAATAGCATAGGTTATAAATGTCCAATCAATCGAGCTACCTCTGTTAGTTAAATACGGGATTTTAAAAGTTCGTTATTTAAACGTCACGAAAGTATATTATGAATATTTTTCAAAGTTACGGTAAAAAAATCGGCAAAAAATACGGAAATATTTAAAATACGGAACCATACGGGTTTTACGAATATAAAATATTACGGGAGTAATCTATATTTTAGATTGTAATTCATACTTATGTTTAGATTATATTAAAATTAATTTTAGGTACTTTATTAATTTACTTTAAATTATTAATATACTTATTTATAGTTAATATTATTATTTATTATTTTCTAATATTGTAATTATACTTATAAATATTTTTTTAATGATTTTTTGATTTATTTAAATATTATAAAAATATTAAAATAAAGTTTTATTCGCCAAGTATTATACGGATAACAATAATACGAGTATTAAACGTTTTACTTGAAAAAATACGGAGTATTTAAGAATCATGCGGAGGCGGAAGTATTTTTCAATTATTCACGGGTATTATACGGGTATGATACGAATTAACTAACAGAAGCGAGCTACAATCAATTCATTTTTTAACATCTATATTTATTAACCGAAATTGAACTCGCCAAATCCTAACATGATCAAAAAGGTATCATACATTATGTGTACGTGTAAAGACACTTAGTATATGAACGAATGTCAAATATCTCATTTTATAGAAAAATTGAGCACGTATATAAATCTATAACAAATATATGTACACCAAAAATGTACTATCTACATAACATAGATAACAGTCCAAAAGATAAGATTCATATTGAGAGAATATATTGCTCAAGGTCTAAGGTTGTTATTTCCTAATTCCTATGGCCTCTCTCTAAGTTTGAATTTTTCAATTTTCTTTTTCCAGATTAGTCCTGATAAAACACATAAATAAACTCACTATTTTGAAATTAATATTTTTGGAATTTTTCTAAAGAATTGGTTCCATTTTCTAGGTTAAGTACGTAGGATCCTTTAAACAAAATATTTTTGGAATTGTTCTAAAGAATTGGTTCCATTTTCTAGGTTAAGTACGTAGGATCCTTTAAAGCCACGGGTCTAAGCTGGTCTTTTCATTCTCACGTTCATGATTGTGACAACTTCACCATGAATATAGATACCATAATATTTTATAGCAAATAGCTTAATTATCACGAATTGCTTATTATTTTATTTATTTGGTAATTGGTTGCTTGAGTTAGTGCTTCTTCATTTTTTTTTTTTTTTTTTTTTAGGAAAAGTGCTTCTTCATTATTATTATCACTGTAGATCACAAAAGTGGACACTTTTTTATAGGAGAGTCTCAACTTTTCCAAAATAAATTATTTGTAAGCACCATTATAAAAATAAAAAGCAAATAGCTATGATTACTACCATAAAAGAGACTATTGGCATTATATATACGGTCGGTGTTCCTTTTAACTATTTTCTTTTCCTTTTTAGTTTAATGGATTTGAATTTGAGCTAGTCTCAACTATCCTATACATTTTGGTATCGGGATCCGCCGGAATTAATTAAAAAAATTAAAAAAAAAAAGGTCCATTCGGACATTCTCGTCTCGCGATTTGGAGCCCTAATCCCGACTCTCCTTCCTCCTTCGACACAACCACACCGCTGCGAGCCACATCCCCCGTAAAAACAACCACAACGGCGGCGAAAAACAACACGAAGGGGGCGTAAAAAACACCACATTACGGCGCACCAACCGGTACGCACCTACAATATGTGATATTTCCCTCCGTCGACCATCTCTGCAAATTGACACCACCACCTCCGTCGACAATCACCTACGTTGCACAACCATCAATCTATTTATTTGCGTCGAGCCTAATACGTATTAGTTTGTGTCTACATTCCAGCTACTTAGTGGTTAAATCTACATTGGGCAAAAAGCTTAAGAAGGTGAGACAATGGAGGCTGGAGACAACTTGAAGAATGACAGAGGTGAATGTCGTGTATTTTTAATTTGATTATTTTAAAAAGTATTAGACGTCGCATTGGAATATATTAGTTGTATTAAAAAAATGTATTATACGTATTAGACTTTACAATTTGGGTTGAAAGCCTCTGTTTTATAATTAAAAACTTAAATTTGTGTATTAGTATTAGATATTGCATTTCAATGTATTAAGCGTATTGGAAAAATGTATCGGACTTTACACATTGGTGTAAGTCTCTGTTTTATAATTAAAAAGTTTAAATTTGGTCATATGTATTACACATTGCATTCTAATATATTACATATATCAAATAAATGTATCAGACTTTACAGGTTTGTGTAAGTCTCTGTTTTATTCTTAAATGGCTTAAATTTGTGCATAAGTATTACACATTGCATTCTAATGTATTACATGTATCAAATAAATGTATCAGACTTTACACCTTCGTGTAAGTCTCTGTTTTATTCTTAAATGGCTTAAATTTGTGCATAAGTATTACACATTGCATTCTAATGTATTACATGTATCAAATAAATGTATTAGATTTTACAGGTTCCTGTAAGTCTCTATTTTATTCTTAAAAGGCTTAAATTTGTGGATAAGAAATAAATCTGTGTTATTTCTTAGTTGTTCCTAACTTATATTACTTTTAGGTGTAATAACACTAATGATTCGGTGATGATCATGAAGAAGGGAATAATGACACGGACCAGGAGACAACATTATTCCAACAGAGGCTGTTGAAGGTAAAAAGTCTGATATAACAACTAATACATTGCAATGTAACACCTAATACATTTCTGTGTAATAACTAATACATTGCAGTGTAACAACTAATACATTCCTTACCTAATGATTATTTTCTTCTATTAATTTTAACAGAAGACTTGACTGGTTGTCTTATTGGTATGAAGAGGAATAAGTTGAAGAAATATATACATCAGACGCAATCATGCTCGACAGCTTAGATTTAGTATTCGTAAAACAACTATGAGATGCAATGATGTTGGTGTTGTGAAGGAAAAATATTTTGTATGTTCCTGCGAGGGATCTACAAGATCCATAAACAACAGTGAGAAAAAAAAAAAGAAAAATTTTATATTACGAACAGGGTGTAGGGCATCATTGAGGACAAAATTGAACAGTGATGGTGTTTATGAAATTATTGACCATAGTATGTTGCACAACCACGAACTCACTAGAAAAGAGTGGAGTCATTTGCATCGTTCTGAAAGGATGATTACCACTGAAAAGGCTAATGCTATTGGGGAGATGATTTCTTCTGGAATGAGAGCCAATGAATCTTTCCGATACATGGCGCAAGATGCAGGGGGTGAAGAATGCATTGGTCATACAATGAAGGACCACTTGAATTTTGTGAATCGTTTCAAAATGAATGCAATTGAGGCAGGCGATACACAAACGCTGATTGACATGTTGTATCAACAAAGTGCTGAAGATCAAGACTTCTTTTTCAGAGTTAAATTAGATGATATAGGAAGATTGTGTAATCTATTTTGGAGGGACTCAATGATGAAGGAGGATTACAAGATATACGGTGATGTTGTTGTATTTGATACGACATATCGAACAAATCGATATAATTTGATTTGTGCCCCTTTTGTTGCGATTAATAATCATTAGAAGAACGTGATGTTTGGTTGTGCCTTCATAGCGGATGAAAAAACTGGATCATTCGATTGGCTTTTTGAAGTTTTTAAAAAATCAATGGAAGGTCAATGCCCTATATCAATCTTCACAGTCAAGATCTAGCAATTGGAAATTCAATTGAAAAGGTAAAAATACAAAGACAATTTGTACTTGAGTTAATGTGTAATCCTTTTCTTTGTTAATGGTAATACATTCCAATGTCGTGTGTAATACTTTTCAATGTAATGTGTAATACTGAATTGTGCTCTGTCTTAAAAACTGCACTGGACTTCAAACTTCAGTTTATATTCAAAAAATACACTTTTTTGTTATATGTAATATTTTTCTTTCTTAATACTAATACATTCATTTGTTATATATAATACTTTTCTGTTTATATGTAATACTTTTCTTTCTTAATACTAATACATTCATTTGTTATATATAATACTTTTAATCTGTTTTTTTTTTTTGGTGTAGGTTTTTCCCAGGAACGCGGAATAGGTTATGCTTATGGCACCTCCACCAAAATGATGTAAGCCGGTTCGGGAGGTTGAAAGGCAACAAATGCTTCAATGACTCATTTACCAAGTGTTTATCGGGGTGCACAACTGAAGCAGAATTCCAGGACTGTTGGGATAAAATGATTACAAGAAATGAGTTAGAAAGCCATCCATGGTTTAAGAGGTTATTCGATTTAAGAGAGAAGTGGTGTACATCATTTAACAAAGACTTTTTCTCGGCTGGAATTTTGTCGTCACAGCGAAGTGAAAGTACAAACTATGCCATTGGATTTAATGCGAAGAAAACAACCAGTTTGACTTACTTTTATGGGATTTTCAAGGAAACAATTAAACGTTGGATAAGCAATGAAGCAAAGGATGAATTTCAGTGTTCAAGGGCGGCTCCTACATCTGTATTGCCATTGACTGGACTATTGAAGCATGCTTCTGAGGTATACACATTGACACTTTTTAAAGATTTTGAAGATGAATTTTTAAAGTCAATTTCCACTTCTTGTACAATGTTACATTTTGAGAGCGATTATGTTTTATACTGTATCGAATGATGATGGAGTTGGTTCACATACGGTGACATTTTGTACTACAACTAAATTGATAAGTTGCTCTTGCAAGAGATTTGAGGAATGTGGTTTCTTGTGTTGTCATTAAATTACGGGTCCTTCATGTGAAATCGGTGATTTGAAATACAAAATTGTAATATCAAAAGAAGGTGGACAAAGTTTGCAAAAAAGACTTATGGGATAGATTAGATAGAGGAATTGGGTGAGTAATGTGCCTAAGGATTGCATCCTGGCGTCATGAAATGGCGCGCAAGTATTATAATCTAGTATTGAAATGCCAAGAAAATGAGAAGCAAGAAGAATCCTTGAAGATGGTTATAACAGGGATTCTATGGCAATTGATGAATTGATGGTCTGCTACAATGAATTCTACAAATTTAAACCGAGATTTCTAGTTCTTCTACTAGTATACTAGATCCTACTCGTTCAGTTACAAAGGGCAGAAAACAAAGACCGAAAGGGCATTTTGAGAAAAAACAAGAAAAAGAAGAGAGCTGACACCTCAAACACAAACACATCAAGGGAGTTCGGGACCAAAACTCCTAATCCTAGACTGTTTTAGAATATATCAGTAGAGAGTGTTTTAGAATGTTTGATTATTTGTTGATTTAATGGTTCGAGAGATTATTTGTTATTGAACACGTAATGCTTGATCAGGGGACTAATACTTTTCAATGTATCTGATGATACATTTCTTATTTGTGTGTGATACTTTTTAACTTATCTCTTGTTTATTGTTCAGGGATTATGTTATTGAACACTGTAATGCTTGATCAGGGGACTAATACGTTTCAATGTATCTGATGATACATTTCTTATTTGTGTGTGATACTTTTTAACTTATCTCTTGTTTATTGTTCAGGGATTATTTGTTATTGAACACTGTAATACTTGATCATGGGACTAATACATTGTAACGTATCTGCTGATACATTTCTTATTTTTGTGTGACACTTTTTAACTTATCTCTTGTTTATTGTTCAGAATTATTTGTTATTGAACAACGTAATACTTTGATCGGGGACTAATACATCGTAACATATCTTGATACATTTCTTATTTGTGTGTGATACGTTTTAACTTATCTCTTGTTTATTGTTCATGAATTATTTGTTATTGAACAACGTAACACTTTGATCATGGGACTAATACATTGTAACGATCTGCTTTGATACATTTGTTATTTGTGTGTGATACTTTTAGCATATCTCATGTTTATTGTGCGGGATTGTTTATTCATTTGACTTAATGCATTGTAAAACACATACATGAACATATAATACTTGCAATCGCTTGTAAAAATGACCCTCTCAAGAAGAAGTGCATAAAAACATTACTCTTTTATGTTAATACATTTATGTTTCACATCTAATACTTTTCTTTTCAACAACTAATACATTTATACGAAAAAAAAAAATTCAAGACAAACACATAAAAAACGATACATATATTTTCAAGTTTCAATACTAATTCATTAGTTGTACTTCTAATAATCCCTTGTACCAACCATCTTTTCATACATTTACACAAACTACTAAAAGCAGTACTAATACTTTTTACATTACATGATAACACATAACTACTAATACTTGCCGAAAATATTCAAATTGTTTTTTGTAACATTCAAACTATCCAGCCAGAACACAATCCCCTGTACCAACCATTCTCTACATCACAAATACTCAAACATTCTTCAGAACCTGTACATCATAAAAACATTATGTTAAAAAATATCACTATTAAACTAATAAAATTGATTCTATGTTAAATAAAATCTTACTTGTTTACTTCATCTCTCTCACAAAATCAAGAACATCTTTCTCAAGTTACAAGTTGAACTCGAATCATAAAATTCTCATTCATATTCTAGGGTTCTAATAGAATATTTAGAAAATAGGAAAAAGAAGCGGGAGAATTCTAGAATAGAAAGATGCCCTTAAAGCACGCCGTACATTGCGCTACAAAAAAACCCAAAAAAGAAAGACATGAAAAACAAATTCATACAGGAAGGGATGAATATAAGCAATATTTGTTTCAGCAAGAATCATACCAGTTTCAAATCTGGCTTTGAGTAGACTTGGCCGATAAAATTTTCCATGTGGTGCATTAAAAATACACCACAGTCCACGTTGTTGTTCGCAACGGCTTTAATGAAGGAACATTTTCCTGGGAAAACGCTCAACCTCCTGGGCTTGTGGATGTCTTAGTTCTTTGCTTGATTCGAGAAAAATTATTTTGTTGGATCAAGTGAAAAAAAACCATAACAACATTAACTAATTGTGTAACAACTAATACTTTAAAATATACTAGCTAATACATTGCAGTATAAAAACTAATACATTTCAGTGTAACAACTAATACTTACCACAACAGTCCCAAGTTTCTTGTACTTTTCGACAGCAGCCTCGTGGTGGACCAAATTATCCAGATATTGGACCTTCCCATCAACAAAATTAATGACAACAACCACAAAATGAGTTTTGTAGCAAATTGGGAAGAAAATCTACATTTTCAACAAAAATAATAATATTTAGCTAATACATTTAAGTTTAACAACTAATACCTTATAGTATAGCAACTAATATTGTACAATATAGATGCTAATACATTAGAAATAAAAATGATTTCTTACCAAGTCAAACCCGCTCAAATCCATCACACCTACTACTCTCATCCAGTGCATCCAACAATCTCTCAAACTTTCTCCCCAATCTCTGCCAGGGATTTCTTCAGCCATGTTTCCTATGCATAACTGTTGAAAATAAAACACAATGTTAAACATGCCATTACTTAATGTAGAGCATGACAATACATCAAATAAAACAACATTGTTTGCTTATAGAATGTTGAACATAGAAATAAAAGCATTTCTTCCTCTTTGCATCCACAGTTCTTCTATTGAGGAGCAATGCCCATGTATCAATTATGCTGATGTGGATCAGACTTTCATCGTTCAACGTGCGCATATCAGCCAGCGACACGTAACAAAACCCACCATGTGCAAAAATTGGTTCATCTCGACTGAAAAAAATAACTTATATCAGTTAATAATGAAAAAAAATATTATTCCAATAACATAATCAAAACTGGTAGTTGAAAACATTACTTACTCTTTCTTTGCTTTATGATTGAAGAAACAATAGTCAACCACATCCTTTTGCTTTCTTGACAACACAACACCAGTAAAATGCTTGCTGTGATTTTTCATAAACGAACACCTGAAAGATTTCTTCTCACAGATGGGCCACCGTTCAGCTGTTTCCACAAAAACAAATGGTAAAGTATTAGTATGACAACTAATACATTATAGTGTGACAACTAATACATTCACGATTGCACCACCTAATACCTAATGAGTAAAAACTAAAAAGCAGTTCAATGCAACAACTAATACATTATAGTGTAACAGCTAATACATTACAGTGCACCAACTAATACCTAACAAAGTAAAAACTAAACTAATACCTAATAGAATAACAACTAATACATTATAGTCTAAAGTATTAGTATGACAACTAATACATTATAGTGTAACAGCTAATACATTAAAGTGCACCAACTAATACCTAACAGAGTAAAAACTAATACAGTACAGTGCAACAACTAATACCTAATATAATTACAACTAATACATTATAGTGTAAACCCTAATACATTACAGTACAACTACTAATACCTGATTCAGCCACAACTAAATCCTTCTCATTCTTCTCCTCCTGATCATCCTTCTCAAGATATGCAATACAATCATCAATGGCATCTTGATTCACATGAATTTCTTCCTTTTTATCCTCCAAATCTTCCTTGTCATCCTCATCATCCTCCCCCTGTTCCTTCACATCCTCAGCCTCTTCCTTATCATGTTCCTTCTCATCCTCTACCTCTTCCTTCTCCTCGGGTATTACATCGTCATGCGCAGCAGCAGGGACATCTTTATTCACCCCAGGTATAACACCATCTTCCGGGGTCAGAATCTCAAAGTGCGGCATGGAAGGGTCAATGAATCTCTTCATTTTTTCAAATTTGCTGACAACCTCGTCAACATATTCATGCGACTTTGACTTGAAAAAAGCTGTTGAGTCTCGGACAAATCAAGCGGTGGAGACAATGAAGTCTCTTTTCAGTGAGTTGTTCTGTGACTTCCTAACCCTTTCCATGTGCGCGTGAAATATGACATTCATGTCCCTCCTAAGCAACATGAATAACTCGCCCATTTCCTAAAAAAAACAGCAAAAATTATTAGAAAACTACTAATACTTTTAAAGTAAATAAAAATATATATAACAACATTTATCTTACATCCTTCGCCAATTCGTGGATCACCTCATCCACCATCTCACCCTTGGGCAGCTTGTACTTGATCAACTCAATCAACTCACAGTCCTCGCTCTCATCATCATTCTCATGCTTATTTCTCTACTCTGTCTGCCCTTTCTTCCCGTCCTGCCCATCTTTTACTCGCTCTTCTTCCTCACAAATATTTCCCTCGCCAAGAGGCTTCTTCCCACTCTGCCCTTTCTGCGAGACACGGGATATGTGTCATCGGGGAACTCTCCCTGTCCGAAATCACCAGCTGCAACTTCTTCCGCAACCCTTTTCTTGATTCTGTCTGTGTCCCAATGCTGTATCAATGGTAGGGTTGTGGGTTCCGCACGACCTTGCCATTTCAAACGATGAAAATACAAGATCTGCAGAACTAAAATGTAGCCGCTCACATTCTTAACACTCCTGATTTATACTTATTAACCAAGAACACACAACCTATTAAGCACATGTGTGCACCAATCCAACTGTTTTATGTTTTCCACCTCAACAACTGAACGTAACACACCAAAGTCCACATTCCTATTGACACTTGGTGTTAAAAATGAAGACAATGAAAATAAAACAAAAAAATGCTTAAAGTCGTCACCACCGTCCACCATACTCTCCATAATAGACCTAAAATACTTCAAACTAACTTCTGCCTTAAACTTATACCTAGCATTCCAATCAGTCATTAGAGATAAACTTTCATTATTTCTTAAAACGTCACACCCTTCGTTCCTTGGCAGAAGGAAACAGTCACAAATATCCTCCGCCGTCACAACAAAACTCCTATTTGATCAATCCTAAGGAGCTGGCTTGTACCATTGAAATTGCTAATTAACCACCTCAAAATTTTTGTTGGGATTGCATTCACCCCAGACATCTTCAGCAAACCTCCAAAGCCAATGGCTTCAACGTCTCTCTTTTGAGCATCAGTAAGTTTGGATACGACTTCACACAGACCTCGCGGTCTACATTGTGTGACAAAATCACTGCAAAAAATGTGGAAAAAAAAGTTAGTGCTTATACTTTAAATTGCAGACACTAAAAACTGTTAAAAAAGTATAGTACATATTAGCTCTTTTTCTTTTCAAAGCAACATTTTTCTCTTGCAGCTTCTTCTTGGGTGGAATATATTCCTCACTTGAGGAGGATGGGTCCTCGTATGGAACAAGAGCTAATGGAGGAATATCATCCTTTTTTGGCCTCTTCACCGGTCTCTTCATACGCACCATTTTTATTACTGCAAACACCAACAACATAAAACACAACATAAATAAAAAACTAGACTTATTCAGACTATTCAGAGTAATCAATACATTTCAGTGTAATGCCTAATACTATTCAGAGTAAGTAATACATTTAAAAGAAACCAGAACAACAGCACATAAGCAGGACACTATGGTTTTGGACTAATACATTTCAGTGTAACAACTAATACGATTGAGAGTAACAACTAATACAAAAAAACCCCAATAATATACACTTTACTACATGCCATAAAAAAGAGAGAAATCATTACTAACACTTTATATAAACAATATTACTATTCAAACAACCTACTAATACATTTAAAAGAAAAACAAAACAGCAGCAAAAAAGCAGGGGAATGTGGTTTTGCACTAATACTTTTCAGTGTAACAACTAATACAATTGAGAATAACAAGAAATACAAAATAAAAAAACATCCAACATAAAAAACAGGGCAAAACCTTGACAACAGAAGAAAACATATACACAGATTGCTTGTTACCGCAAACACCAACAACATAAAACACCACAGAAATCAAAAACTAGCACTATTCAGATTATTCAGAGTAATCAATACATTTCAGTGTAATGCCTAATACTATTCAGAGTAAGTAATACATTTAAAAGAAACCAGAACAACAACACATAAGCAGGACACTATGGTTTTGGACTAATACATTTCAGTGTAACAACTAATACAATTGAGAGTAACAACTAATACAAAAAACCACCAATAATATACACTTTACTACATGCCATAAAAAAGAGAGAAATCATTACTAACACTTTACATAAACAATATTTACTATTCAAACAAACTACGAATACAATTTAAAAACAGGACAACAACAAAAAAGCAGGGGACTGTGGTTTTGCACTAATACTTTTCATTGTAACAACTAATACAATTGAGAATAACAAGTAATACAAAATAAAAAAACCTCCAACATAAAAAACAGGGCAAAAACTTGACAACAAAAGAAAACATATACATCATTCCTAATACTTTACATGATAAAAACTAATACAATATGAACTAACTACTAATACATTTAAGAAAATATTTGTATAACTTAAATGTTCAGTAACAAAAACACATAAACAAACAGAAAATAACAAAAAACCTACCAAAAACCAGAAAATAGGGTTTGGAATTCGAAAATATCAAACAAATCACCACAAAACTTTAAACCCTACGGACGAAACTACCATTTTCAAAGTTAAACCCTAGCATGAATCAAACATTACCTTATTTGTGAACACCAACGAGCGATATCGTTGTTTTCACACAAACACGAACTTCGAAAATCGCGAAGAAAATGTGCTCTTCTGTCAAGCTCGAACTCAAACTCGAACGAAAATGAACGAAAACTTCACGAACAACGCCACCAACGAACGCACCAACGAATGCACCCTTTCTCCCGATTTGAACGAACGAACAACTCTGTAAGAACTCTGTAAGTTTTTTGCAATGTTGAGAAGTGAGAAGTTGAGAAATGAGGAGATGTAACTGAGAAGTCACGTTCAGTATCCAAGTAAATGACGGTTCATGATTTGCCCGCTGAAATTGAAAAGCCACGTTCAAATCACACGCGAACGAAAATTACAAAAATGCCACTACCGGGCGAAATGACAAAAATACCACAATTATGGTCGCGGATCCGGGTCCGATCCATCTAACGGTTCAGACCCGTTAGACGGTCTGACAGGAGTTTTTGTGTTTGAATTTCGAACCTTAACGCCAACTATATGGGCTAAGGGCATCACCAGTGGTAAAAACCACAAACCTACTTTTTGTGGATCCACATTGCTACATCACCGCCACATCAAAAGCAAAAACCTCACCCCTTTTCCCACAATCAAAAACCTCCCAACAACTTTTTATGGACCCACACTCAAATAACATCTCTTTAAAAATCTCCAATAACTTTTGAATAGGTCCCACCATAAATTTACATATTATAAATTATATATGTATAAAAATATATAAAAAAACAAAATTAATTATATATATGGTTTATGTTTAATATACATTATTTATAAAAATAAAATTATATATAATGAATATTTATAAACATTATTATAAATAGAGAATTTATAAATAACATTAATAATTAAATACAAACAATAAAATGCTACGAACAATATCAAGATCAACAAAAAATGCATTTACTCTAGGCCATGTCTTTTTTAATTCGTTCACAAATAACAAGATGCATACGAAGTTGTTCCTCGATCATCGCACTAGTATCCTTCATAAGGGTTTCATAATCCCATCGAACAAGTTCTCGCTCCTTTGTGCTATCTCCGCCTTTTGCATTTCAATTTTTTCTCTTTGTAATTCTTCCATTTTTTCCAACCTATTGAGAAAGTTCACTTCCACCTCATCAACTTCTTTCTTTTTGGATTTAATTTTTCTCTTTGCAGCCTTCTGTCCAATTGGACGGGTGTGAACTTCACAATCATCTATGTTAATGCTCATATCTGGATTGGATGTTGATGTGTACCTCGTGATTCAGAGGTCCTTGCCTTCTTGTTAGCACTTTGACTTGCTTCTTGTGGAGCATATTTCTCACATTCCTTGAGAACTCTCCACAAATGCTCATAGTTGAAAGACTTGTTATTTTTATTTGACTTCCACAAGCTATGGGCTTTCACTAGCACATCTTCATCATTCCATCCGCTTCCACGATTGTTATAGAAATTATTGTAGATGCCTGAAAATTCAGTCAATAGTGGATGAATCATATAAAAATGTGATTTAAACTTTGAATAGTGTCTCTCAACAGATCCATTGGGTCGATACTTATTATAGTATTCTCCGATCCGCTTCCAAAAGCTTGGTCTTTTTGTTGATTCCCGACGACTGGATCTTGACTAATGTTGACCCATGACTTTGCAAGATGTACTTCTTCCTTCATTGTCCACTTTGTTCGTCTAGAGCCACACACACTTGAACCAACTTCTTTACTCATCTCCTTATCCTTATCGGGGACAATATTTTCGAGTCCCAACCTGAGTTGAATATTGTGGAAGTTGAAACTCTTGAAATGAAGATGGTGTTGTGGGTTCTTTATCAGTTGCAGATGCATCAATGCTAGCCTTTCTAGATTAATCTGATGGAATAACTGGCGATTGTGGAGGAGAAATTCCATAAGGATTGGACGGCATCACAAATTGGTTGCTCATGCCTCGCAAGTATTCCGATGGATACATATAGAAAGGATGTTGAGGCACATTTCTTGGATTCATTAGAAATTTTTGGAAACTCTGAAAATTAGAAGGGAATTGAGGAATATATGGAATATTTGGTAAATTTTGTGGGCACTGCGTCGGAGTTGGAAATTGAGGAAACTAGACATTAGGACGAGTGCCAGAAATTTGTGAAGTTGCGTTTTCTTCAACATTTTGAGTATTGAAAAAATTTCTATAAAATGATTGGAAATTGTCATCCATATTGGATAAAAATTTCTAATTAAATATGAAAAAGGCTAGAAAAAACAAACACAATAAAAATATAGGTAAATTATAAATTTTTAAATTTAGAAGTGGGAGAGAATTGCTATTGTTAGATGAAAATAATTCAAGTGTAAAATACATATTTATAGGCAAATTTACAAAACAAAAAAAATATTGTTTTTCACCCGTTAGAAGTATAACGGTTAATTGCAATTTCTTTGTTAAATAATTGTGTTAAATGACTTATTTAAGATAAACAAAAAAAATAAAAGAAACACTAACTAACGGCTATAAACTAAAAAAGGGGTAAAGATTTTAAAAAAGAAAAAAGGTATAAAAAAGGAGAATAGAGAAAGAATGGATATAGATTGAGGAAAAGTGTATTGGGGATTAAAAATAAAAGAGTGGTCTAACAGCATGGGGCTGCTGCCAGGTGCCCCACGCGCGCGTGCCCAATACACGCTCTCTAATTGCAGCGTTTGGTCACGCGCAAGGTTTAATTTTTTTTTTGTTTTATTCTTTCGAAAAAAGCTGGGTTCTTCACTACAAACCCAATATTTGCTAAAAATTTCAAACCCCATCTCCCCAATGGTATCAGCTTTTTTCCTCAAAAAACCCCCTAAAAAAACCTCTATTGTAGATGCTCTAAACTAAATTTCGCCTTTTATGGTTACCATTTGGTTGAACTTAACTTATTAGAAAACAACAATATTTGGTAATAATTACCGGACATAATTTTTAGTTCCCAGAGAATAGGTAATCCGATTTTCTCGTCTTATTCCGGAAAATAGAGTTCAGAATATGGGACATATATGTTTTAAGGATAGTTTATGTTTAACACACTATTTGAACCAATTTTTAAGTTGCTTACTTTGTCATTTTTATTGATTTGGAGTTTTCAATTCATATAACTGTAGAAACACTACTATTTTTCCTACAATAGTTACGCATCAAAACCTTATGAGCAATTAAACAATCACTCATCCATCAAGGCATCAACAATATCAAACAAGCAAGTCAATTACTTCTTTTTTTTTTTGCTTTTGAGGAAAACAGTCGGTCAAATACATATATATCAATCATTCCAATTAACTACAAACAATTGTATTATTTATAACATAATAATACAAAATAGTAATTAAAAAATTACTATATAAAATTAATTAATGCTCATATTTTGAATGTCAGTTCATTTGACTTAATAATATGTGTTGGCATTATTTGTGTGAAAGAAAAACAATAATTTTCATATTTAATACGACTGATCTAATTAAAGTTAAATTGTTATAATATTTATTTATAAGAATAAAATACTAGATACTTTTCGAATTGGATTAAATATCTTGGAATTCATGAATTAATAAAGAAAGATGGAGATTTACCCAAAAGCAACGTGGTAGATTTTCTAGTGCTGCGAGATCCACACGGCTCTAAAATTAGGGGTGTCAATTTCGGACCCGACATGAACCTAACACAAAATTAATGGGTATAAATCCATGCTTTATGGGTTCGGATCGAAATTGGGTCGAACCCAAATAACCCACCATTTATATATGTCGGGTTTAGGTCAACCTGCAAATTGCTATGACCCATTTAATTCGTTTGTGAGCTTTGAAAAAATTAAGTAAATAAATTAATATACATATATATATATATAAATGGTTTCCAAAAAACAATTCCGCTTAAAATATTTTGATAAAAATAGTAAAATATTTAAGACTGATTTTTTTAAATTTGTAGATTCAATATAATTCTAGCAAGTTTTGTTTATACCATAAATATTGTTTCTATATTTTTGTAGAATTAATAAGAAATTAAAATTTGTCCTCTTTTTTAACACATAAATTAGGTTTATAAAGATTTGCTAAGATTTTTATTCCAACCCATAACTTTAGTTATTAAATTGCATTTTTTTCTATAGTTGATATTAAATGTCGTTTTCAATGTATGGAAAATAATTAATAACAATTCAAATTATAGTCATATTACTAGTCATTGTATAGAATTCATTTTGTTTTTGTTTAATGTGCACGAGGTAAATTTGGAGTTGTACTAATCATGGAAAATAAATATAACTATAAATCTAATCTAATCTAAATATAATATAATTAATATAGGTCCCCGAGGGTGATAAGTAAAGTTTAGAAGGGGGTTGAATAAACTTTACCAACTTTTCGATTTTAGTCCATTTAAGAATTTAAAAGTTTACTCAAGTCAGCAAGTCCTTGGTGGATAGCTAATTGGCTTGAACAACAAAGTTATCCACTCAACACTGACAGACAATTTGTTGATAATATAACTTAAATGTTTGTTTTACCTAACACTTTAAAATAACTTGATTGACTTGGTTTTTAACAAACGGAAGACTTTCACCCTTAGTTTTTGAAATCGTTTTTCAATACATGTTTTAGCTAGGTTATTATCGTGAGACTTTAGCAATTTAATGATCTCTTGAGATATAAAGATAGTGCAAGAAAGTAAGTGTGCTGAAAGTAAATAAACACAAACAATTATAGTGGTTCGAGGATGGGGTAATCCTCTAATCCACTCTTCTCCAACCCCTGGAGGAATCCACTAATGTAACTTGACTTGATTACAAAATGGTGACAGTCCGAGTCAGCTTTGATCACACAGCTAGCTGCTCTTGGGACTCAGCTTCTTCACAAAACGGTTTTCATGCTACTTCAGCTTTCTTTAAACCTTTGGACTTGATCACTTAGCCCTCCAACATGTTCAAAGCTCTGGTTCGATCTGGAACCTTATTACACCTCATTCAACCTTGGAGAGTAGACCCTTTGTTCTTAATAACAAGTTTTTCCTCTTTAACTGATGAAGTCGTCTTTCCTTCACTGAGTGTGTTAGATTGATATCCTTCGAGTTTAGGCTTGAGGATTTTCTTTGAATATTTGAGAGATATTTCCTTGTAGATTATGTACTTGAATGCTTGTGCTCGTTGATAATTTTTGTTTTTTGTTTTTCCATAACCTTCTCTCAAATGAATCCTCAGCCTTTTATAGTGCACGTTTGAAAATTTGTTCGTTGAAGAGATAAACATATTATTCAAACTACACTTCGTAGGTTGTTGGCTTGTCTTGTCTTGCAGCATTGATGGAGACCGTACCTTGAATTTAATGCTCTGTAGTCTTTCCTTAAACTTTGCAGAATTTCAGGTACATCCCATTGGCTCCTTGCTTTTTGCACTCTTTAAGCAAAACAACTTTATTGTTGGCAGTCTGACACACGCCTATTTCCTGCAAAACCTTGACTTTGCTTGACAACGAATCTCTTTCAGTTTTCTTTGATCTTA
Organism: Rehmannia glutinosa; assembly: GCA_016081115.2. Taxonomy (NCBI): domain Eukaryota; kingdom Viridiplantae; phylum Streptophyta; class Magnoliopsida; order Lamiales; family Orobanchaceae; genus Rehmannia; species Rehmannia glutinosa. The sequence continues at coordinate 212,053 of JABTTQ020002459.1, forward strand.
TCTGCTGCATACCCATTTGACAATCGATTCTAATCATTTTGGAATGACATTGCTGTCAGTTAGCTGTCTCACTTTTCTGTCACTTGACTGAACCTTCACTTCACTTTACTTAGCTGCCACACAACTTGGTCTTCTCTGCGATCTTCAGTCGAGTCCTGCAATCTTCAACTTGGCTGCTTTTGACTCAGCTAATAGAACCCTATCTATTACAAGTTTAATTATATTTGAATTGGGATACCAACTTTCTAATCTAAGTTTACATGGTATCATCAAAATCTATACATAAATTTTCCCAACAATTTAAAAAATTAAATCGCAAGTTATTCCGTAATTGAAAAGTAAATAATTTTTCCAATAATATGAAAACTAGTTAATTACAAACCAAATAAAAGCTATAAATAATTTATTTTGGGTTTGAAAACATGTGTATTTTAGGTTTCTAAACCTGAAAAATACTGAAGTATTATCAAAATTACTATTATTTGATAAGAAATAATAATTTAATTATGAGAAAAAACATGTATACTTCCTATAACTAGATTATACTTCTTAATTTAAAAAATTGTGATTTTTTTCCCGATAATTCTGATTTTCATAATTTGGGCAAATTTTGGTGAATAAGTTAAAAATGTGAAATTGGGATATTATTATTTTTCGATAATTTGATTATCGCATCATCTGATTGATGTATGAATTATAAGGTTTTTAGCATGAAAGTCTGATATGAATGTTTATATATTTATAATTGGTAAGTTTTTGACATATTCTGAATCAAAATTTGGTACTTATAAATTTTTTTTTTTTTTTATCAAAGCCAGTATCTATTTTATTTATTTTCTTAATAAAAAAAGATTTTTTTGGACAATTATATTCAATCGCCTCTTTTCTGATAAAAAAATCTAGAAATGCAAAATATCGGATTGTACTTTTCAAGAAATATGAACAATACATTACACAATATATAAAAATATTCAATACTCCAAAAACTTGAACATGGAGTACAAATTCAAATCTGGAAAACAATATTAGAAATTAAAAATTATTTTATTGAAACGAGAATAAATATATAAGTATTAGATATATATATATATATATGTATGTATAATTGTACATATAAATGTATTATATTTGAAAACATAATCCACCGTACAAATATTATCAAATGCCTAAAATATTGAAATCATATATATATATATATATATATGAACGTATTTGTGTATTATATTTGAAAACATAATCCACCGTACAAATATTATCAAATGCCTAAAATATTGAAATCATATATATATATATATATATATATATATATATATTTGAACGTATTTGTGTATTATATTTGAAAAAATAATCAAACATATAAATATTGTTTGAAATGCCGGAAATATTGAATTCCTATTAATAGAATTATAAAGAGATTATTTAAATTGTATATAATTTAAATATTATATTGTACATATTTTTTTGAATTTATAATGAGTAAAACTTATTACATGACAGAAATGTTATTTATTTGTTATATTATTTATGATATATTAATTCGTAATCTCAAACAGTTGAACAATTATTGTTATCCTTAATGTAATAAGATAGTTTCTCAAATAATCATGATTTAAGTAAAATGATGTTGTTATTAAGAATCAAATGACACTCTGATTTTATTTATTAAATTAACATATATATTATTGTTGGTATAAATTTCAACTATGTCTCAATTGATCTAATTTAATTTACTCATTGAAAATTATTAAGTGAAAATATAATTTGTAAAGTTTTAAACAAATTAATAAGTGTTTTTAATAGATGCATAAACTTACTTCAAATATATAATCAATTTATATTCTTTCTTTTTTTTGTCATTTTTTCTAAATTATAGTGTATTGATGGATATTGATATAATATTTTGTAAAAAATATGTTGAATTATTATAATAATAGTTATTTAATAAATATTACATTAATTTGGTCGGATCAATACATGTCAATCTACAACCAATTTTCACATACCCCCATTCAAAGGACATGAGGGTTTGGGCCTTGAGATACTCACCCTGTCTTGTTCTATTATCGTTCCTACAATATATCAATTTCATAATATTAAAAATCATATAATACCTAATTGTCATAAAAATTATACAATACTTCATTATGTTGCACTCCATGTATCTTCTTCCCTGGTTCAAAAGGACATGACGAGTTTGGGTTTTGAGATACCTGCCCTGGGCCGCCCCATTACCTTTTCTATAATCTATCAATTTCTTAATATTAAAATTATACAATATTTTATTATATTACACTTCGTGCATCACAGGGGCAATATACTAGTTATAAGAGGAAAAAAAAAACAAAACATGTTCTTAAAACTTAAATTCTAAAACCTCATTAACTAATTAACTATGTATGTTGTTATTATTTTGTATGTTGCCCTCAAAATATGATAAGTATGTTTGTTATTTATGTAATTATGTTATTTCTTTTTGAATGTTGTGAAATGTGATATTATTTATTGATTGAATAGTGTGTTATAGTGATTTATTTTAAAAAAATAAATTTATTTAGTTGAAATTATTAAATGTAAATAAAATAAATAATTTTATCATATAGGTTAACGGTCGGGTCCAGGGTTACTCGTGAAATAAATAAGTCGCGTTCGGGTTCAAGGTTCTGATATGAATAATTGAGCATGTCAGTCCGGGTTGGCTGATTCTGACCCGCAAACCCGGACCCAAATTAACACCCCTATCTAAAACCTTTTAGATTAAGAAATTAAGTATTACTAAGAAACAAGTTATATTAGGGAAGAATTTTATATATGTAGGAATCTTATATGTAAACTAAAATAAGTTGAGTATATATTTACAACTTAATTTAATTCCGGTGGTGGTTTGACGATAAACATTTCGAAATTCATGAAAATAATATCTACAAAGCACAATTTAGAAAATCAAAAGATCATGAAATAGTTTATAAAAAAATAGCATCTTCAGCATCTTGAGGTAAACAATCATTCACTAAACATGTAAAATAAATGTATTCATTCAATTTCTTTATTCTAAAAAAGAGAAAAAAAAACACTTATTCTCTTTTAATGGATGGTAAGTCCTAGGGCTGATAATTAATTAATCATAATCAATAATAAGCCGACTACTAACAGTCGCCATTCTAACTAACACTTTAGCTTGAATGTTCTTGTCCTTCACTGGAGCCACCTTACTGCCCAAAACAAATTGACACTCACTCACAAATCTATCACATCTTTCCACATCAAACATCACTGTTCCATAATCTCCTCTAGCAAATGCCAAAGTGGCACTTTGAAATTCATCCATCACTCTTCCATACCCAGTAATGCAAATTTCATACAGGTTTTTAATATTTATATTTTTTTCCCTTGCTTCTTATCTTTGTAAGAAAATCCTAGTATCTGTAGCATATAGTAATGTTTGTGTAAGAGCTATTTGAGTTAGCCCTTTAATATCAGTAACATCAGTATATAAATTTTTATTAAAAATATCTCGGCACAAGTTGAAATCATCTGTCTCTCTACAAACTTGGTTGATTAGTGCTTGCGTAGAACTATCACTTTTGCAATGTGGGATCAAAAAAATAGGACAATTATTGGCACTAAGAAACAAATAGTAGAACCCATTTTCTTAATTTTCAAATTCTCAAGGTTTTTTTTTGGGGTTATAATTTCACATGTAGGTATCCTGCTTATATATATATAGTGTGTCTAAAATTTGAATTTGTCAACGATGCTTACTAATGTAAGTTATTTTATGCAATAATAATTTAAACAATATGTATCTTGATAAAAATATTATTAATTTGTGCATCATATAGTGCAAGGATGTGCTTAATATATTGTGATTTAAGAATATAGTACATAATATTAAGCATTATATAATGCACGATGATAGTAATTTATACAAAGTTGATAGATCTGCATGGTAGATTTCAAATTACAAATTGACTTTGCAATTTTTAACATAGTATTCAGCATGTTTTGATTTCTCACTTTTGTATTGGTAATATAACCTAAATTAATTTAGTAATCTTCATAAACAAATGTTCTCAATTTTGACTACTCTACCATATGCTTTTACTTTTCTTTTTCTTTTTTAGGTTATGTAATAATCAAATTTTTTTACCAACAAAATTCACGTACAAAGCATTTTATTTTCATATTCCTCGCATAAATCTTAGATCAAAACTAATATATATTTATTATTCATATATTACATATACTTGAAATATATAACAAAATGAATAAAATTGTTTCTTTTTTCGTTAAATATAATGAGGCTTTTTGAACCAGAACAAGCATGCATAAGCATTTAAGATTTTCAAATTTTGGTGCATATATATAATCCAATTCATAAAAAGAATAATTCGTAGCTAGCTCGCTGAATCATTAAATGGAGAGGATTTAAATTTTGCCTTTTTCTTTTTTCATGGACGCGGAATTTGAACACAACCAGTAATATTTTTAAAGCTTTTGACATTGTATAATTTTACGTATAACGACTTCTATTAGCATAGAAAATTAGTGATCATAAATTCATAAAAAATATGCTAGAGAAGTTATAGATATAACCAATTTATTTGTCAATTGTTCTCTTATATTTTCAATTGAGGAGGTGAGAGACCACATTCCCGTCTCAAGATTCTTAAATATTTATCCAATTCAAATCCTAAAAAGGAAAAACAAGAAAATATTTCTTCACTAAATTTTAGCATCGAAGGGTTGTATCCACCATCAAAAAAATATTGTATAGTATCCACCATAAATAATATGAGGAATATATCAACAACAATTATCATACTTTAGAAGATGAAGAAGAATTACAAAGTGAATTGCCTTAAATTTTGATAATGAGAGTTAAAGGTAGATTATCAATTTTTTTGACCTTATAATACTAGGCATGTATCGACCTTCATGTTAGGAAATTTATTTGTAATTTTGATGATACCATGTAAAACTTAGACTAGAAAGTTGGCACTCCATTTTTCTTGTAATTTTATATTGTAATAGATAGAACTGAAAGAGCTGAGTGAAGTCAGCTAAGTCAAGAATGCAAGAAGTCAACTGCAGACTAGAGTGAAGACTCTGTTGTGTGTCAGCTGAGTATGCCCATGAAGGAAGACAAGGACTCGACTAAAGGAAAGCCAGCTGAGGAACAACTGTGTGAAGTTTGAGGAAGTGTCAGTGAAGTCAATTAAAATAAGCCAAGTCTATCAGTTGAAGTGATAGTTAAGTCAATCTTATGATTGGAGCAGACTCAAGTCACAAGGGGTAAATGCAGCAGTCAAGTTAAGACAACTGACATTGATCCGTTGGAAGAAAGTCAAGAATATTACTCGATATAGTAATATGTCCAAGCTACCAGGTCTTAAAGTATTTGACCCAGAAACATGCAAAAGGAATATGCAAATGGGAAACACTGAAGCTTGTGTCAGGCCCTGTAAAGCTGCAGAACCATTTAATACGAGGAAGGGTCAATATCACAAGTGCTGCAGACCAAGAAAAGACAAGCCAACGAACAAGACGTGTCATTTGAAATTAGCCTATCTCTTTAACGGGAAAATTTCAAATGAGCACTATAAAAGGCTGAAGAAGTATTTGAGAAAAGGTTACCTGGAAAATCAATCTTTCAAGCAATATTCAAGCAAGCATAACCTGCAATATTCTCAAAGCTCATCATAGAATTCCTCAAGTCAGAAACTCGAAGAAACTCGATCCAACACACGTTGTGAAGGAAAGATAACTTCAACCAGTTGAAGAGGAAACATTTGAAGAACTAAAAGGGGTCTACTCTCTAAGTTGAAGGAGTTATAGAAAGGTTCAAGGTCGAACTAGGAGATTCAAGTTTGTTGGAGGGCTGTGTGAACAAATCCAAGGACTTGAAGGGAGCTGAAGTAGCAAGGCATCTATCTTGTGAAGAAGTTGAGTCGCAGGAGAAGCCAGCTGTGTGATCAAGGCTGTCTCTAAACTGAGAACTACTTTGTAACTTGATCTGTTACTTAGTGGATTCCTCCAGGAGTTGAGCCTTCCGCACTGGTTACTGAACAAATCTCAATTTTTTCAAACGTTTAACAATTGTATTTTCAAATTCTTTCATCTTTAAAAAGCAAAGTTATTATCATGGAAGAAAATCCAACTCGTATTTCAATGTTCACCGTGGAAGAGTTTGATGACTGGAAAATTCATATGCAGGCTCATCTATCCGCTTTACACGATGAAATGTGGCTTGTGATAGAGGATGGGTCATTGCAAATACTCAAAGTCAATACGGCTGTAAGAAGAGCAGCTGCAGCTGAAGGAGAGGAAGTTACTGCTGAAGATAGACCAGCCATGGTTGAAAAACCACGCACTGAATGGACAAATGAAGATATAAAGAGATATAACCTGTACAATATGGCCAAGGATATACTCTACAAGACGTTGGACAAGGCGATGTTCAACAAAGTCAAGTCGTGCAAATCAGCCAAAGAAATCTGGGATAAGCTAACCCTGATTTGTGAAGGATCAAAACAGATTAAGGAGAATAAATTAACTGTTGTTGTTCAAAAATTTGAAAATTATAAAATGCTTGCAGGTGAGAGTCTGGATCAGCTGGATGCCAGATTTACAGAGATAACAAATGAGCTTTCAGCCCTTAGGAAAGAGTACACTCAGAAGGAGATGTGCATGAAGATACTAAGAGCCCTCCCAGCTGAATGGGAAATGAAGGTCATGGCCCTGAGACATTCAATGGACCTCTCAAGAACATCTAATCTTGAGCTATTCTCAGACCTCAAAGCTTATGAGTTTGAGTTGAGAAGGAAAGAGCAAGAGGAAATAGCTGTACCTAAGACAACTACATTATTGGCCAGTGATGGGAAGAAAGCTGAGCCAAAGGAGACCATTGACCAGGAGGAAATTGCCCTCATGGTAAAGAGATTCAACAAGTTCTTTAATAAGAACTACAAAAGAAACAAGGGTGAAACCTCTAGAAGACATTCATCACCTTCCAAAGCAAGGGAGGACAGGCCACCCAAGAGAGCTGAACATCAGAGAGCTGATAATCAGAGAACCGACAGAGCTGATCAAAGAGTTGAAAACCTGTGCTGGAATTGCAGACAACCAGGACATTTTGCTGTTGACTGTTCTTATCCACCAGTCAACAAATACATAAATGAGGAAGAAAGAAGAGTATTCAGAGAGAGAAGACAAGAAAAGAAGAAAGCCATGTTGGTTATCGAGATCGCCTTGAGCCTTGACCAAGTGCAAAGAAGCAGCAGACTCAGACAGTAGTGAAGCTGACTACTCAAGTGATACAGAGGAAGAGGCATTGATCTGCCTCATAGCCAAAGAACAAGATCAACAAGATCAACAAGATGAGGTACATTCTGACTCATCTCATTCTGATTCAAGTAATAGTGGCTGTGATACACATACTTCATCACCCACAGATTTTTATGATTCATTAGGCAAAATGATGAAAGATTTTGGGCATATTAAAACCTCACACACACTTTTGAATGAGGAAAACAACCAGCTTAAAAACCAAAACTCACAGCTGACAAAAGAGTTGAGTACTCTGAGTCACATAGCTGATGAGAATACTAAGCTGAAGGCTGAAAATGACAAAATCTTAGAGAGAAAAAGATCTTAAAAATGTGATTGCGTCATTTACAAAAACATACAAATCATTGGATGAACTTATTATGAGTCAAAAAGAATGTGGAGACAAGACATGCATAGGATTCAATTCCTCTGTGCATAGTCAAACTCCAAGAGTGATTTTGGAAAAAGGATCTTCAAGCAATGAAGGAATCCAAAAACCCAAAACACCACATGTTGCACCCACATTCACACCAAAACACAATCACAATCATACTGGCCTTGGTTACAAAGGAAAAGGAAAGATGGCAATGGAGTATCTTTGAAAGGACGGTGAGAAGAAATTGACAGTCCATCGTGCCAGACTCTAACGAAAAAATACTCTATAAGAGCCAAACAGAGCTACCAGAAACCCCAGATTACTTAATCAGAGAAATACATATGAGGGGAATGGTAGAAACTATCCAAACTATGCTGATTGGAATAATGTGAAACATCAGCAAAGACCTACGGAATACAAGCCAAAATGGCAAAGAGCTAAACCTCAAAGCCAAAGGTCATTCCAAAGTGAAAAGAGCTTTTATCGACACATATGCACCCAAGCACTACACTCGTAAATACACAACAACCCAAGAAAGCAATTGCTAAAACACACACACATGCATACGAGAAAAGATAGTTGTATAATCCTAAAACCCCCCAATCAATTTGCTAATGTGCACTATGATTATGGCACTGATAGATGACAACCACTTAGAGTCAGACCATTTGGCTATAGGTTGGTTGGAGCATCTTATAGCACTAACCCCTCAAGACCCAAACAAGCATGGGTACCTAAAAATTAATTTTCTTGATTGAGTTCAAGGAACGGTTGAGTGCCAAGGAACCTGGTACATGGATAGTGGTTGTTCGGACATATGACAGAAACAAGAAAACTGTCAAGATTCAAGGAGATTAGAGGTGCAAAAGTCATATTTGGAGGAAATGAAGCTCCAGGGGAGATCAAATGCACATGATCCATCAAGAAGAATGGACTGGAAATCATAGATGTTGCTTGTGTTGAAGGTCTCAACTTCAACCTGTTAAGCATCAACCAACTCTGTGACAAAGGCTACAATGTAGGATTCAACATGTGAATATGCCGGATCAAATCTTGAATCAAATGAAATTGTCTTTGCAAGGAACAAGGCAAAAGAATATGTATGTGGTAGATTGGTCTCTTGCTACACCAAGCACATGACATGTCCAAAGAAGAAGACAACCGAATCCAGTTGGATGAGGCATAAGAAAGTTCGAGTCACTTTGAATTTCAAGACAATCAACAAGCTTGCAAGGAGTCATCTTGTGGAAGGATTGCCAGTCTCAGTGTACAAGAAAGAAAACATATGTGATGCATGCAAGATGGGAAAGCAAATAAAATCATCATTCAAGGATAAGCCAAGTCTTCTTCAACTAGGATATTGCATCTATTGCATATGGATTTATTTGTGATTGAGCCAGCTAGCATCAGTGGAAAGAAATACACCTTAGTGGTGGTGGATGACTATTCAAGATATACATGGACAATTTTCATGTGTAAAAAGAAGGAAACATTGCAGAAGTTACCTCAGCTGATGAGAAGAGTTCAAAACGAGAAAAGCCAAACCATTATAAAGATAAGATATAACAGGGGAACTGAGTTTGTCAATGGAATAATAACTCAAGATTGTCTTTGAAAAATGGTATTGCTCATGAGTTATCAAGCATTAAGGACTCCACATCGAATGGAGTAATTGAAAGAATGAACAGAACTCTCAAGGAAGTGCAAGGACAATGTTAGTCAAGTGGATTGCCTAAGAGATTTTGGGCTGAAGCCATAAATACAACATGCTATACTCAGAATAGATGCAGGATCAACATGCAATTGACAAAGACTCCCTATGAGATTTGAACAGGGAGAAAGCCAAATGTTGGATATTTCAAGATATTTGGATGTAAATGCTTCATCCACAACAATGACAAGGACATTTTTAAGGCTTTTGATGCTAAAGCTGATGAAGGTATCTTTTTAGGATACTCAGCTGAGAGTAAAGCCTATAGAGTGCTAAACATGAGGACTATGGTCTAAGAAGAGTCTATCCATGTGGTTTTTGATGAACCTAATGTGAATGGAGAAGACATTGATGAGTTAGCTGATAAGCAGAATTAGCCAACTATGCAAGAAAAGTCCCTATGTTGAAGGGAAGTAAGAGCATTCAACCCTGATGATGATGAGATAGCTGAATCTCAAAAACAGCTAGAAGGTCTACAACTGAATGAAGATGATGAGATAGCTACGAGACTAGTGAATCCAAAGAGACTTACTCCAACCTGATGTGAGATGGCTGAGAGACCATCCGCCTAAGTTAATCATTGGAGATGTTAAGATGGCATAAGAACTAGATCCAGAGCACAACATGAACCAATGTTCACTGTTTTGTTTCCCAGATAGAGCTTAAAGATGTGTCTCAAGCATTGGAAGACACACATTGGATTCAGGCCATGAAAGAAGAGCTGAATCAGTTTGAAAGAAACAAAGTAGGGGAATTAGTTCAAAATGGATGTTCAGAAACAAGATGAATGAGGAAGAATCTGTTGTAAGAAACAAAGCAAGATTGGTAGCCAAAGGGTGTTGCCAAGAAGAGGGTATAGATTTTGATGAAACCTTTGCTCTTGTTGCCACATTATAAGCAATAAGGATGTTGCTTGCTTATGCTGCACATAAGAACTTCACTGTATATCAAATGGATGTGAAGAGTGTATTTCTAAATGGACTGTTAGAGGAAGAAGTCTATGTTGCACAACCTCCAGGTTTTGAGCAGAAAACTATTGGAGATAAAGTCTACAATCTCAAGAAAGAACTATATGGATCGAAACAAGCACCAAGAGCATGGTATGATACATTGTCTCAGTTTCTTATTGACAATGGATTCACCAAAGGCAAGGTTGATAGAACACTCTTCAGGATTCAAGATGGAGAGAGTATACTGCTTGTTCAAATATATGTAGATGACATCATTTTTGGTTCAACAAACAAAGAGCTCTGTGACAAATTCTCAAACCTCATGCAAGGAAAATTTGAGATGAGCATGATGGGAGAGTTGACTTTCTTCTTAGGACTTCAAGTCAAGCAATTAAAGGATGGAACCTTCATAAGCCAAACCAAGTATACCAGAGATTTAATGAAGAAATTTGGTATGGAAGAGAAGTCAACAGTGAAGATTCCTACGAACACATCAGTCAAGATGGACATGGATGCAGATGGCAAAGCTGTTGACCAAACCAGATATAGAGCCCTCATTGGATCATTGCTCTATCTAACAACAAGCTGGCCAGACATCACCTTTGCAGTAGGTATGTGCTAGATTTCAATCTGCACCAAAAGAGATTCATATGACTACAACTAGTGTTCTAAAAAATATTAGGCGCTAGTCGGGCAGCAGACTGGGGCCTAGAGCCTAGGCAGGGGCTAATCGGGGCTAGGTGGGACCTGGGCGGGGTTAGGTGGGGTCTAATTGGAGGAATAACCTAGGCGGACAAGTAAGGCCTAGCGCCTAGGTGGGGATTAATCGGGGCTAGCCAGGGATTTTAGAACAGTGAGTCTGCAACTAAGAGAATCCTAAGATATTTGAAGGGATGCCAAGAAGTTGGCTTATGGTATCCAAAAGAAGGAGGATTCAAGCTGGTAGGATACTCAGACTCAGACTATGATGAATGTAAAGTTGGCAGGAAGAGTACTTCAGGTACATGTCAAATGCTTGAAAACAGATTAGTTTCTTGGTTCAACAAGAAACAAAATTCAATAGCTACATCCACAGCTGAAGCAAAGTACATAGCTGCGGGCAGCTGTTGTGCCCAATTCTTATGGATGAGACAACAACTGAGAGACTATGATATTGAAGAAAGAGAGATTCCAATTATGTGTGATAACACAAGTGCTATTGCAATCATGCAAAATCCAGTGTTGCATTCATGGACAAAGCACATTGATGTCATATATCATTTTATAAGAGATCATGTTGAAAAGAAATACATCATCCTGGAATACATCTCAACTGATATGCAGTTAGCTGACATATTCACAAAGCCATTATGTGAATCAAGGTTTGAAGAACTCAAGAATGAGTTAGGATTAATTGAGCTGAGTTAGGACACTCAGAAGACTCAATAAGCAGAAGAGAGAATGGAAATAAGCAAGTTTCACATTTCACCAAGTGAAACTTGATCGTCGGGAAGTCACCAGACGTCGAGTTAGTTGACAAAATTTGAATGATTTAATATGAAGAGAGAAGCAGAGTTAGTCACTTTGGATGATAGCTGAATCATTTATGAGCTAAGTGACAAAAACGTATTCGTTTTATTCGAGCGAGAATATTTTTAAGGATGACGTCAGCATAATTTTGACCGCCAGTACAAAAAGCTGCACAGTAAACCATGTGATTGGATATAAATATTGCTGAATTTAATGTGGGGAAATTAATGCGGTTTTGAAGAGTCAATCCTTACCATTGATATTGATCTAATTTTTCAAATTCTAAAAACCGTCCTTTCGAGTTCTATATATACCAAAATTCATTTTCTCTCTCCTCACACAAACACTCTCTTCTTCAGCAAGCAAGAAAGAATTCTCTCTGCAACTGTCGAAACCCTACCCTCAAAAGATCAAGTTTTTGCATATTTCACCGATCAATCATTCTAAAAATGGCTGCTACTCATGATTTTGCTAAACTTTCTAAGAAGATCCACTCCGGTGCTTTAGTGGATTTCAAGGGGATGATCAAGCAAGGCGCTGATGAGGCCCTGGTGTAGAAGATTGCTGCGAAGCTTGAGAAGTACGGTCTGAAGGACTTTCTCTCAATGGAGTTCACGTACACGTACTTGGAGGAGGTCGCCATGTTTTACGTGAACGCCGAAGTTCATGACAATGAGTTTCTCTCATCTGTTCACGGCAAGCATATGAAAATCACTGCTAAGGACCTTGCTAAACACTGCTTTCTGCCGACTAAAGGTTTGAAGGATGTAGCTGCGAACGACGTGAACTTGGTTGCGGACTTGAAAGGAAGTTGCGAAGCCCGAGTATGCGCGAAAGTCGTTGTCTATCTGACTAAGAAGGAGTTTATCAAGGATGATTATCACAAGCTAATGGACATTGTGTCTAAGTGTGTGGACATGAAGTTCGGGAGCTTCAACCAGCTATCAGGGACAAAGCTGATAGTGATGGTTGCGATCATGCAGGACAAGAAAGTCAACTAGGCGGATTTCGTCTTCAGTCGAGTAGTATGCCAGAATGTGATCACCAAGTCCTTCAAGGAGGATGGGACTTTTGGTTGTTCCCTGGGGTATAGCCTAGTCATTGGCCATTTGATGGAGATCAAGGGGATATCACTGCGCCATGGGAAGCCCTTCCATGCGAATAAGAGGATGTTTAAGGCAAACCTCTCAGGCGCACAAAAGAAATCTCATGCAAGGAAGGCTGATACCAGTGAGGGGGAATCAGCTGCCCCAGCCGAAGATATAGCTGTGACTGCTCTAACTCTCTCGCCTAAGCCTATTTCGAAGAAGAGAGTGTGGGAAAAGCTAAAAATCGCTTCCCGCAGCAAAGCCCAAAACCAAGAAGGCACCCGCCAAGCGGCCAAACCCCAAGCACACTGCCCGAGCGGATGATGCCCCGCCCATGGCCAGAGATCGAGGAGGAACCCTACTTTCCTCTCCGGTAGTGAAGAAAGAACACACACGCCAAGTCTCGCAAGGCAGCTGCGTTGAAGAAGAGTGATACTGAAGAAGAGGAGGCAGAGATTCCATTGGTTCTTACTAAGCGAAGAAGTCTGTCTAAGAAGTCAGAATTGGAAAAGACAACCGAGTTCAAGCACTCGGAGAAGCCCATTGAGACTACGATGCTCAAGAGGAGCGTCTCAAGAGAAGATTGATGAGATCTAAACATCGCCGATGCAGACGATCAGAGTATTGAAGACCTAGCTATCCGGGAAAAGCTGACTATGGAGATGGAAGGAGCCGAGATGGGCAAGACGCATGAAAAAAGGTTATCTCATCCCCTCGGGATCGATGCATTTGAACCCGAGGGGAGAGCTATGAGGGTAGCGTATCGATTGTCCAAACGCAAGCCTAGAGAGGCCTGGTGACGTTCCATCTTATCAATCTCTTCACAGATCTTCTTGAAGGCTTCACATAACTTAGTTGTTGGGTTGGACTCAACTATCGGCCACTCTGCATCAAATTGAAGTCTACTGGTACAATCGTATCTGTGGAAATAACTGGCTTTTCCTGCACAGTGTATGTCTTTAAATTCGCAGCAGATTTCTCCTTCATGTCGGGCAGATTCTTACAGACTAGGAATATGTCTTCAAAAACATCATTGCACACAAATGGTATGTCTTGACTTTGAGGCGCCTGCGATGATTCAGCTCTTTGTGCCTCAGCTACGGCAGCGTCATCGGTAACTTTTGGTGCAGCTGTGGAAGCCTGCGAGTGAGCTGTAGTCATTACTACTGCAGTTGTGGGAGCCTGCACAGTTGACTCAGTTTTAGCTGGAGCATTTAAGATTGGTTGCTCAGCTGACTGAGCCTCTGTTGTCTTAACAGCTTCATCGGTCTCAATGTGTTCTTCTAAATGAATAACCTGGTCCTCAGCTGTATAATCAGAGTCATCTGAAGATGATGAGGCCTTGGGGGATGGCTCATCATCAAAATTAAACCTCTTACGAGCTGTTTTCTCACTAACTTGGCTCTAAGTGTTGAAAACATCCTCAGTTGTGTCCGTCGTTGGATTTTCATGTTGAGTGGACCCAGCTTCATCATCCGATCCCAAAAATGAAGTATCTATGTGTTCCTGGGAATCATGAAGGGCGTTGATCTCCTCATCTGCAGCAACACCTTCAATTTGAGGGATGTTCTTTTCTATCAGCTCTTTACCTAGGGAAGTCTCAACCTCCCTTAGACCTTCATTACCCCCAGCAGTCTCAACTGCTGCAGGGCCTTCTAATTTACCTTTGACAGTCTCAACTGTCTTAGGGTCTTCTACTGTAGCATCCATCAAAGTCTCAACTCTTTGGATGGCACTTTCAGGACCCAGAGTCTTAAATCCCCGGGTCTCTCCATCATTTGCCTTAGCTGCGGCAGCAGCTTCATCGGCCTGCAAAGCAGTGGACATCTCAGCTAAGACAGGCTCAACTGTCTGAGCGTCTTTAATGTCACTCTACTACTCAGTGTTTTTCTCACTTTCGCCTCCTAACTTCAAAATTTTGTCTCCCACAACTTCCTCCAACCTTGCTATGGTGGAGAGAGTTTTCCTCTCAGTTGGCGCACCAGCTGAGTGAATGAGAGTGGGGTCACTCTTCTCCTAAGACGTGACTTCTGATCCCTCTAAGTGTATAGCCGCAGGGGTAGGTGTGTTAACACCTTCTTCAGGGGTTGGCTTGGCTTGGGGGCCCAAAGTCCTAGCTCCATTGCCAATTCCCTGCGAGCCATCAGTTGAGTGCACAGGGGACGTGGTTGTAGCTATGTCCGTCGCAATCAGCTGCGCCACTCCCAAAGGATCAGTCCTGGGAGAGATTTTTGAGGACTCTCCTGGACCCTCTAGAAGGCTTTGCTCATGCATGGCTCGGGATTCTTGTAAAGCCTGCTGCAATTCTGACTTCTCTACTGCAACAGTTGGATCCATATATTCATCACTGTTAGTAGACTCATGTATATGCTCATAAGTCCCAGTCTGCTAACAGATCTTGGATTTCTCCAATGCTCTTGCTTGCTCCGCCGCTTTCTCATTCTTTTCTTCCTTGATGAGGCGCGAGGGTTTCCATACAACTCTCTTCATTTAGAGCAAATTGGACAGATGCATGTCCAAGGAACCTAAGAAGTTGCTCCTCCTCCTCAATAAATTTTGGGCGAGCAAATTGATGCCTGGAGTAGTCCAACTTCCACGCCCTCCATTCGCTTAATCTTCTTTGAATGTCAGGGTAGACTGGAGAATACATAATCAAGTCATCTTCGTCATCATCTTCTTCTCCGGTCTCCTGGATGGGGGCTAATGGGCCTTGCTCCTCCTCAGACTCAACAGCGTCTGTCTGAGGAGTTGAGACAACCTGTTCTTTCATAGGTTTTGTTGTCTCAGCTGCTTCAACTTCCTCAGCTGTCCCTCGTACAGTAACTGGGTCCTCTTGTCTCTCTGAACAACATCAATAGTCTTCTCCAGGGCATCCATAATTTCTGGAGACTGCTCCTCTTGAGCATCAGCAGTCTCAACTTTATTCTCCGTCTGGGTGATGGACTCGGCTGTCTTCTTAAGCTCAGAATGATTGTATAATCGTCTTCTTTTGGTGGGAACCAGCTGGATTTCAGGTTCCACCTCTGTAGGCTCTTCAATAGTGAAGGCCTTTGCTCCTTTCTTAGAGGAAGCTTCGCCTTTCTAGATTTGGCGATCCTCTTCTTCTTCACGATAAGGGAGGAATTTGGGGTTCCTCCTCTATCTCATCTCGGCCTCGGGCGGGTATCACTACCGCATGGGCGGTGTCTCAGCTGCATGGGCAGGGGCTTTTGGTTTGGCTGCTGGGGCAGGTGCTTTCTTTGATTTGGCTGCGGGGGCAGGGGCATGCTTAGAAGATGCAACTCTCTTTTTGATGTCTTCTTGGGAGAGAGAGGCTGGGGAGGTCTCAGCTGTGTCTTCAACAATGTCAGTTGATTCTCCCTCACTGGTATCAGCCTTTCTTGCATGAGCTTTCTTCTGGTCTCCAGAAAGGTTCACTTTGAACATCTTCTTGTTGGTGTTAGGAAATTTATTGTTTAGATTTTGATGAATGCCATGTAAAACTTAGAATAGAAAGTTGGCACCCCAATTCTTTTGTAAAATGTATTGTAATAAATAGAGTGGCCAAGCCGAGTTAAGTCACCACGCCTAACATGCAAGAAGACAATCAAGACTAAAGGAAGACTCCGCTTGAGAGAATTTGAGTATGGCAAAGAAGAGTAGACGGGAACTCTAAAGAAGCGGTGAGATGCGGTGAGTGGAGTATCGTCAAGTCAACTCAAGAAAAGCCAAGTCTCAAGTTGAAGTGATAGAAGAGTCATCCATGATTGGAAGTCGACTAAGTCACCGGGGAAAGCAAAGAAATGCATTCAAGTCGAGATAATCAGAAAAGATCCGTTTTAAATCAAGAGAATTACTTAAACAAGTAATATCTCCATACCACCTTTCTCGGAGTGCTCGATCCCCGAAAGCGTGCAAATGGAATGAACCAATGGGAAGCACTACACAAAGGTCGAACTCGAAAAGGTGAAAGAACAATTCATACGAGGAAATGGCAATTCCAAGGATCGCAACAAGACAAGACAAACGACGCAAGTGACTTTCAAAATAAGCCTATCTCTTCAACAGGCAAATTTTTGAAAGATCACTATAAAAGGCCGAGGAGTTTGTTTGAGAATGTGTAATGAGGAGTGACACAAGAGACAGGATCTCGAACCAAAACGTTCAAGCAATTATTAGAAAATCGAAATATTCTCAATCCTCAAGCCTACACTACGAAGGACATCAATCCAACACTCACCTGTGAAGGAAAGATAACTTCAATCGAGTTGAAGAGGAAAAATTGAAAATCAAGGGTCTACAGTCCACGAAGGATTGTAAGAAGGTTCAAGGTCGAACCAAGTCTTAAGCTTTTGGAGGGCTTCGTGATCAAATCCAAAGAGCTTGAGCAAGTGAGTCGTAGTAGCAAGACAACCGCCCGTGAAGAAGCCGAGTCGCGACGAGAAGCTAGGCCGAGTGATCAAGGCGTCTCAGGCCCGAGTCCCAAAGGATCAAGTCATTTGTGTGATCAAGACTTGTATCCTGGATCATTACCACTTTGTATCTTGATCATTA
The DNA here is from genome assembly GCA_016081115.2 of Rehmannia glutinosa. NCBI lineage: Eukaryota > Viridiplantae > Streptophyta > Magnoliopsida > Lamiales > Orobanchaceae > Rehmannia > Rehmannia glutinosa. Next base: position 229,546 of record JABTTQ020002459.1, read on the forward strand.
CTTAGTGGATTCCTCCGGGGAGTTGGAGAAGAGAGGAGTAGAAGAATTACCCCATCTTGAACCTCTATAAAAATTTTATTGTGTCATTTACATTTCAAAGACTTTAATTCCGCACTTTTAATCGCTTATATCTCTGTGATAAATTTGCTATCCACTTGATAATTTATAAGTACTAAACCAAGAACTAAATTCTTGCTTAATCAAACTTAAGGGTGTTAAGTCTTCCAATGAAAACAAAACCACGGTCGAGTTAATTTAGAGCAACAACATGTGAGTTATTCCATCAACACTCGGTTGAGTCATTGAGAGATTAACTCTTGAGTGACTAAATTGATTTATCCATCAAGGACACAAATTGTGTAAGTATCAACTCGTATATTTAAAAGGACTAAATCGAAAATTTGGTAAGGTTTATTCAACCCCCTTCTAAACCTTACACTTACACCCCTTGGGACCTACAAGTGGTATCAGCGGTTGGTTCGTTGAACCCTCCGCACCGGCAGTTCTTGAACTACATCTCCAAACTTTTCAAAGTCCGCTTTAGTACTTAATCCTTCAAAACTCTTTTTATCATTAAAAGTTATTATCATGGAAGCAAATTTGACACGCATCCCTATGTTCACAATTGAAGAATTTGATGATTGGAAAATTCGTATGAGCTCATCTATCAAAGATTACATGATGAGATGTGGATAGTGATAGAAGATGGGCCTGCAAATCTTAAAGGTGAACACATTTGTAAGAAGAGCTGCAAGGAGAAGGAGAGGATGGTGCTCCCGGACGGTCATGGTTGAAAAACCAAGAACTAAATGGACAAATGATGACGAAAAAGATATAACCTGGACAATGTAGCCAAGGACATCCTTTACAAAACCTTGGACAAAGCCATGTTCAATAAAGTTAAATCATGCAAAACGGCTAAAGAAATGGGGACAAGCCGACATTAATTTGTGAAGGCTCATAGCAAATCAAAGAAAACAAATTGTCGGTGGTATGTCTGAAATTTGAGAACTTCAAAATGATCTCGGGAGAGAACACGGATCAACTGGATGCTCGGTTTCGAAATCACAAATGAGTCAGTTCGCACTTGGAAAGGAATATACGAGAAGGAAATGTGTATGAAGATCCTAAAAAGTCTTCAAATTTGAATGGGAAATGAAGGTCATGGCACCGAGATATTCCATGGACCTATCAAAGACATCCAACCATGAATTATTCTCGGATCTCAAAGCCTACGAGTTTGGTGAGAAGGAAAGACCAGGAAGAGACAAATTGTACCCAAAACAATTTTGCTCTAATTGTTAAAGATGGGAAGAGAGGCGAGGTCAAAGAAGTCATTGATCCGGAAGAAATAGCCCGATGGTTAAGAGGTTCAACAAGTTCTTCAATAAGAACTACAAGAGAGGAAAGGGTGAATCTTCAGAAGACACTCGGCTCCCTCCAAATCAAGGGAAGATAGGCGACCAAGAGAAAGATCATCAAAAAGGTGAATATCGAAGGGGCGACAATCCAAGAATGGAAAGAGTGACCAAAAGGTTGAATATCTATCTTTGGAACTGTAGACAATCGTGTCACTATGCCATTTTTGCCCATATCCTGTAGTCAACAAATACGGGGATGAAGAAGAAAGGAAGGTCTTGAGAGAAAGAAGACAAGAAAAGAAAAAGGCAATGATGGTCAGATGAGAGATCACAAAACAGCCAAGTCAAGAGAGAAGGCAGTGATTGAGAGCGTGAAGCGACTACTCAAGTGACTACGAAGAAGAAGCCCTAATCCGCTTGATGGCCAAAGAACAAGATCAACTCCGACCAAGAAGATGAGGTACACTCTAACTCATCAAACTCGGACTCGAGTGATAGTGATGTGACACACACACTTCATCACCCACTGATCTTTATGATTCATTAGGCAAAATGATGAAAGATTTTGAACACATTAAATCCTCACACACACTATTGAATGAGGAAAACAACCTACTCAAGAGTCAAAACTCAAAGTCGACTAAGGAGCCGAGTACTCTAAGTCAAATAGCTGATGAGAATGAAAGTTTAAAGGCTGCAAATGCTAAATTAATAGCAGAAATTGCTACTATAGAGAAGAGGAGAATGACCTCAAAAATGTTATTGCCTCATTCACTAAGGCATCTAAATCATTGGATGATCTTATTTTGAGTCAAAGAGAATGTGGAGACAAAACAGGCTTAGGATTTAATTCCTCTGTGCCATGTCAAACCTCAAAAGTAATTTTGGAAAAAGGATCTTCAAGTCATGAAGAGTCTGAAAAATCCAAAACTCTAAATGTTGCACACACATTCACTCCAAAACACAATAACAAGCAAAGCGGCCTTGGTTATAAAGGAAAAGGAAAAATTGACCGATTAAGTCTTATTTGAAAGGACACGGTGAGAAGAAATTGTAGAGTTCCTCGGCAAACTCCAAACAAAAATACTGTAAAGAAGAAGCGAGCTACCAAAACCCCGGAAAATCTATAAGAGAAATACATATGATGGGAATGGTAGAAAATATCCAAGCCAAGTGATTGGAATAATGTGAACTATCAAAGATAGACTTATGGAATATAAGCCCAAATGGCAAAGGCACAGAACTCAAAGAAAGGCCATTCCAAAAGTATAAGAGCATTCATCAAAGACACATATGCACTAGGCACTACACTCAAAGACACCACAATTACCCTAGGAAGGCAATTGCTAAAACACATATGCAGCATACGAGACAAAAGAGCAATTTGTATGAACCTAAAATCCCCAAGCAATTTGCGAGGATTAATTATGATTATGGCAGCGATAGATGGCAACCCCTTAGAGTCAAATCATTTGGCTATAGGTTGGTTGGATCATCTTACAATTCTAACCCCTCAGGACCCGAGACAAGTATGGGTACCTAAAACTTAATTTCCTTGATTGCGGGTTCAAGCAACGGTGAGTGCCAAGGAACCTGGTACATGGATAGTGGTACATTCCGGACATATGACAGAAATAAGAAAAATCTGTCAAAATTCAAGGAAGTTAAAGGAGCAAAAGTCATATTTGGAGGAAATGAAGCTCCTGGTGAAATAAGAGGCATTGGATCCATCAAGAGGAATGGATTAGAAATCACGAGATGTTGCATATGTTGAAGGACTCAACTTCAACTTATGCGAGCATCGATCAACTCTGTGACAAGGGTTACAATGTTGGATTGATATGGGTGTATGCCAAATCAAGGATATTGAATCAAATGAAGTTGTATCTTGCAAGGATGTACGAGAAGAATATGTATGTCGTGGATTGGTCAACCGCAACACCAAAGACTTTTGTCTACTAGCAAAAAAACAACGCAATTTGAATCAAGTTGGGCACAAAAAAGCCGAGTCACCTGAATTTCAAAACGATTAACAAGCTTGCGAAGTAATCTTGTGGAAGGACTTCCATTTCGATTATACAAAAAAGGAGAGTATATGCGGCGCATGTCGAAGGAAAACAAATCAAGTCATCATTCAAAGAAAAGACATGCCAATCCTCAACAAGAATATTGCATACGCTACATATGGATCTATTTGGCCCAGGTGGAACCGGCCAAAGATAAGTGGGAAGAAATATACCTTGGTGGTAGTAGATGACTACTCAAGATATACATGGACAATATTCATGTGTAAGAAGAAAGAAACTCTACAAAAACTACCACGGTGATGAAGAGGATTCAAAACGAGAAGAGTCAAACCATTATCAAAATAAGATCGGATAGAGGAACCTGAGGTTTGTCAATGGAATAATAACTCGATTGTATTGAGAATGGTATTGGTCATGAACTATCTCAGACAAGAACTCCACGTGAGAATGGAGTTGCGAAAGAAGAGCAGAACCCTCAAAAAGCAAAGCAAGGACCATGTTAGACGGGGTTACAAAAAGATTTTGGTCAAGCAATCAACACGATTTGCTACACTCAAAAACAGGATGTATGATAAACAGACGGTGACAAAGACTCCTATGAGATCCGGAATGGAAGAAAACCAAATGTTGCATATTTGAGAATATTTGGATGTAAATGCTTCATCCACAACAATGGCGAGGACAATCTAAAGGCTTTTGATGCTAAAGGCGATGAAGGTATCTTCTTAGGATACTGAAAGCAAAGCCTATAGAGTACTCAATAAAAGGACTATGGTTGCGGAAGAATCCATTCATGTGGTATTCGATGAGCCAAATGTAAATGGAGAAGACATTGAAGAGTCGGTGATAAATTTGAATCATCCAACCATACGTAAGAGTCCTATCTTTGAATCTTTGGAATTATCAATTGAGAAGAAGAAAGCGAGATAGTGAATCTCATAAACAAGCTGGAAAATTTGCGGCTAAGTGATTACGAGAGAGCGACCCACAAAGAACACAATTTGCAAGTCGATCAATCGGACTAACTTACTCCAACCCAATGTAAGATGGCCGAGAGACCATCCACGAGAACTTGTCATTGGAGATATAAGAGAAGGTGTCAAAACAAGATCCGAACTCAAGAAGCCATGTTCACATGCTTCATCTCGAAAAATAGAGCCCAAAGACGTGTCACAAGCTTTGGGCGACACACATTGGATTCAAGCTATGCAAGAAGAGTGAATCGGTTTGAAAGAAATAAAGTATGGGAATTAGTGCAAAGACCCATACATCAAAATGTTATTGGCACCAAATGGATGTTCGTAAATAAGATGAACGAGGAAGGTTACGTGGTAAGAAACAAAGCAAGGTTAGTAGCCAAAGGATATTGCCAAGAAGAAGGGATAGATTTTGATGAAACATTTGCTCTGTAGCAAGATTGGAAGCTATAAGGATGTTTCTTGCCTATGCGACTCACAAGGATTTCATTGTATATCGATGGATGTAAAAAGTGCATTCCTAAATGGTTTATTGGAAGAAGAAGTGTATGTTGAACAACCTCCGAGGATTTGAGCGAGAAGACTCTTGGAGATAAGGTATACAAACTCAAGAAAGCTCTATATGGATTGAAACAGGCACCCGAGCATGGTATGATACTTTGTCACAATTCCTAACCAAAAATGGATTCACAAAAGGAAAAGTAGATAGAACACTTTTGAGAATTCAAGACAAAAAGAGTATCTTTGCTTGTTCAAATATATGTGGATGACATCATTTTGGATCCACAAACAAAGAGTGTGTGAAAAGTTTTCAAACCTCATGCAAAGTAAATTTGAAATGAGCATGATGGGAGAAGCGACATTCTTCCTTGGACTCCAAGTGAAAGCAGTGAAGGATGGAACCTTCATAAGTCAAACAAAATACACCAGAGATTTAATGAAGAAGTTTGGTATGGAGGAGAAGTCTTACGTAAAAATACCAATGAATACATCGATCAAAATGGACATGGATGCGGATGGCAAGCCTGTAGATCAAACAAGTTAAAACAGAGCACTTATTGGATCATTGCTCTATCTCACAAAGAAGCGAGGCCGACATCACCTTTCTTTGTAGGTGTATGTGCAAGATTTCAATCTGCTCCAAAAAGAGCCATATGACAAGCTGACTAAGAGAATATTGAGATACTTGAAAGGAAGCCAAGAAGTAGGCCTATGGTATCCAAAGGAAGGTGGATTCAAGCTAATTGGCTATTGATTCGACTATCTTTGGATGCGAGTGGGACGAGAAAGAGCACTTCAGGCACATGTCAAATGCTAGGAAACAGTGATTTCCTGGTTTAGCAAAAGCAAAATTCAATAGCCACCTCTACGGTGACGAGAATACATAGGCTGCGGGGTGTTGTGCCCAAGTCCTATGGATGAGACAACAAGCGAGAGACTATGAAGTTGAGGAAAAAGAAATTCCAATCATGTGTGATAACACAAGTGCAATTGCCATTACTCAAAATCGTGTTGCACTCAAGAACAAAGCATATCGATGTCGAGATATCACTTCATAAGAGATCATGTTGAAAGAAAGGACATCATCTTGGAATATATCTCAACCGATAAACAAATGGTGACATCTTCACAAAACCATTATGTGAGTCAAGATTTGAAGAACTCAAGCATGAGTTGGGGTTAATTGCTGAGTTAACATTGAGAAGACTCAAAGAAAAGAAATGGAGCAGAAAAGGAGGAAAAAGAGTTTGACGTACAAATCGGCTAAGTAAATTAATTGCATCGGAAAAAAACGGTGATATTTGAGTCACTAAGAGAAGCGTGAGAAGAAGAGTTAAATCGGCTAAGGGATAAGCCGAGTCACTTATGAGCAAAGTGACAAAAACGCTTGATCGTTTTGACTAAGCGGGAATGTTTTAAGGAATACGTCGAGATAATGATGATGTGTACAGACATAAAGCCGCACACCAAGCTTATGATTGGATATAAATCTTTGCCGCATTAAATACGAGACATTAAATGCTAAATAGGCGTGCAAAATCTAAGCCCGTTGATTTCGATCACATTTCAAAAACCACCCGCACGTCCTTTCATAAACCATATTTAAACCATTTTTGTCCGTTTCTCTCTCACACTACCAAAAGCTGTTCATCTCTTTCTCTCAAAAGCAAAGGCAAAAATTCTCTCGAAACCCTATCTATCTTCAAATCAATTTTCGAGTTTTTCTTTGACAAAATCTGAAAAATGGCACCAACCTATGATTTTACCAAGTTAGGAAAGCAAATCCACACCGGTCTCTTGTGGATTTCGACGGAATGGTGAAAGCAGGGTCCGACGACACCCTAGTGAAGAAAATGGCTGAAAAATTGGAAACGATCGGTGAAGCCGTTTCTAACGTTAGAATATCCTATGACCTATGTGGAGGAGGTCGCACAATTCTATGTGAATCTTTGAGATTCACGATGAAGGAATAAAGTCATCTCTGTTCACGGAAAACGGTGACTATCTCGCCAAGGATTTGGTGAACATTGCTCACTACGTGAAGGAGCATCGAGATTAACGGTGATGTAAACTGGCCGATGCTTGGAAAGAAATAGCCAAGCCCGATTGTCTTGATAAAATAGTATACACACAAACAAGAGATCTTTGAAGGAGGATTATCACAAGTTGTTGGACATAGTTGCCAAATGTATTGACATCAAATTTGGCGACTTTGACCAATATCAAAAGCAAAGCTGATTGTAATGGCCGCAATCATCGCGAGAAAAAAGAAGATAAAGCTAAAGGCCGAGTTTGTCTCACGGAGACTCTGCTGCAGAATGTGGGGAACAAATCCTTGAAGGAAGATGGAACATTTGGAGGATCCCTAGGATATGGCCTAGTGATTGGCCGACCGATGGGAGGTGAAAGGAGTCCCTCTTAGACATGGGAAGGCATTCCATGTTAACAAGAGGATGTTGAGCAAACCCTCCGGGCGCACGAGAAGAGAGCCTACGCCAAGAGAGCGACACAAGTGAGGGGAATCAGTGACCCTGAAGATACAAATTCATTTCCTCTCCACCAAAGAAGAAAGCGCCCTGCGGCTACTAAGAAGATCTATTTGCCCCTGCGTGAAAGAAAGCCAAACATGCTCCGCCCTGCAGAGTCACCGCCCCTGCAGCGGTGGTCGAGAAGGACTCACAAATACCTTCTCCGATCGTCAGAGGAGAACGGAGAAGCAAGACGGCCCGCTCCTCGAGAAAAAGACACGCAAAGCCCCCGCCGCCGACTCGAGAGGACCAGAAATCCCTCTCGGTTCAAACTAGGAAACGAAGAAGAATCATCAGGCATTAGCTTGCTTGAGAAACCGGGCCGAGTCGGCCCTCACCTGGGAGCGAGATACTGAGAGACTGCTGGAGAAGTAGAGTCTCGGATGTAATTGATGAAACACCAAGTCTGTTGAAAGCGTCAGCAGAGGCAACGGAAGACACGATTGTAGTTCACACAATTTGAAACAAAAAAAGCTGCTAGAGCAGATAGTGATGTAATGATCCTATCTCCACCTTACCCGACATCCAAAATCGTCTGCGTGAGTGGAGGAAATGGAAGTTGAGTAAATCAAGGAAACAGTTCCAACGGCCTGAGTTTATAGAAGAAGAAGAGGATCATTAGACTTCCTTGGACTAACCACTGTGCTCAAAGACACTAGATGAAGACAATCGCACGGACATCCTGCAGATCTACAAGGACAAGGAGAGAGAAAAGCAAGCGAGAGGAAGCCGAGGCACGTGAGAAGGCAAGCATCCGTCCCTATCTCCGCACCACGCAGAACACACACATCCTCTCCTTGATGTCTTCTAACAATGATGATGAGGATCCGGAGAAATCTTCTTTGCCGAGAGAAGAGTTGCAAATGCAGCAAGCATTGCATGAATCAAGAATCCTTCACGAGCAAAGATTGATGGAGGACCGGGAGAGTCCTCGAACACGGTGAAATTGATCCAATGGGAGTGGTTGACAAATCGCCACGGTTGTTCTTTGCCACCACTTCCCAAACTCATTCGGGAAGAAGGCGATAAGGGACATGGCGATGAAACCGGGATAATGGGGATCCCGGTCGAGCCAACCCTATTGAAGGTGTTTTACCACCGCCCCAACGGGTGAACATTCAATCAAAAGCAGTAGGGAGCTTGGAGACGAGTGACCCCATTCCAATTCACTCGGTGGTGCGCCAGTGAGAGGGGAAACTCCCTCCCTGCGGCAAGGTCGGAGGATCTTTGCAGATGACTCCACAACGAATCAAGGAGGCGAAGTAGAGAAAATACAAACACAAGAAGAAGAAAGCAAGTTGCCATCAACGAAGCTCGGGCGATTGATTCTGTCTCGGTGAGGTGCCAACCGCTCGGAAGGCTAATAGCGCCGATGCGGTCAAGGCATGAGGAAGGAACAACCTGGGAGTTAACACTACGGGCGATGAAAGTGCAATCAATGGGGTTGAGACTCCAATGGATGCCATCGCGCGAGAAGACCCTAAGGCGGTACCGACACTTTGTCGAAAGGGAGGATCAAGTGCCTCATTGCGCATAGAGACTCTTGGGAGGTAATGAAGGCCACGGGAGGTTGAGACTTCCGGGGTAAAGAAAAGCTGAAGTAGAGAACATCCCTCCTGCTATCATCGACCCATCCGAGAAGGAGATAAGCGCACTTCATGATTCCCAGGATAATCCTCGATGTAACCTTTCGGGATCGGAAGCGAAGAAGAAGCCGAGTCATCCCCCGTGATGAGATCCAAAAGACTCACTGCGGATGTTCCAAGCACGAGCAAAAGTCGATCCCAAGACTACTCGTCAAACATTTAATTTTGATGATGAGCCACCAATGGAAATCTCATCATCGTCCGATGACGCTACGATAAGGCCGAGGACAGTCTACTCAATGGAGAAATCGGTGAGACCAACGAAGGCTGTTGAGATATTGAGGCTCGGCAAAGTGGGACCACTTCACAACAAAACCCGGTGAACTAGAGTCCACTGCGCGAGCTCCTCAAGTTGCGGCAGGTCGATTCTAAAGGAACTTCACGCGCACCGCTCATCATCGAACAAATCCCGGTGGCGGAGATGAATCCTTTATAGAATCTTTTCCTTTTTCCCTGGAGGTACCCGACCTCCATGAAGAGTCGAGAAACGAGCAAGACGCTATCACGGAACCGACTCCCGTTTTTCCATCGAGGCACCATTGTTCGGTGATTATGATTTTGACGCTGAATGGCCATCACCGCAACGCGGAAGAAGAATCAGTGAAGTCCATGAAGTGTTCAAGCGCATTATTCGCCGAGATTGAGCGGATGGAGAGGCATCGAGGCCTCCATGGACATGCGGATCGACAACAAAGATGCCAATCTCACTGCCGATTTAAGAGGCATAACAGGAGTCCGGATCGGGAATGGTGGCAACAAAGAAACAATGCGTGTGGAACAAGTTAGATACTTCAGGACATTGTTCAACAAGCTGCTCGGGAGAGTCGAAAATGCTTTGATGCAAAAACGAAGCCGAGAGAGCATATTGAGCACATGCATGAAGCTCACAATGCCGAGATTAAGCCTCTGCGTGAGCAAAACAAGAGTGATCTACGAGGCGTTTGGAAGAGACCATGAATACAAAATTCAGCCTTCTCATGGTGAGATGAAGCCGATTTGTTGCAGAGTCCAACGCTACTCGATCCGAATTTGGCCGCATACTCTGCAGTGAGACTCGAGACACAACTCAACTATCGCCAGGCTCGACTTCCCTTTGCAAGTCTGTTTCAGGCGTTCCTCTCTCCTTTGATGATGCCAAAAAGGGGGAAGAGGAATACCTAAAGCGCATGGGGATCCTGAAGTTGAGAAGGAAGGAGCTTGTGCGAAGGGAAAATCGGTGAGGAAGTGTTGAGACAAAAGAAATGAAAGCTTGTTGAGGAGGAAGGATCGACAAATGTGACCTTGATGATTGCACAAACTCCTCAACAAGGTCTGTCACCTGGTGACATTATCGACCAAACTCCTGTGACTCGCCACTCCAACACACTGCTTTATCTATGGCCGAAAAGAGAAAAACAATTGAAGCGAGGGATGAAGGAAGTGGAAGGAAGAATGGATGCCCGAGTTATGAACATCTTGAAAGAACATGGAGGCATTCCAAGAGAGAGACACTTATGCCATTTCGATGATCGGGACAGAGCCACGATCAGTTGATGAATTCAAAACGCTCGAATCAAGGATACTTTGCAAAAATGTCATGGCTCAAGCTTGGGACTTGTACAGGAAAAGGGTCTCACGTTATGTGAAGAAGGCGACAGACAGACCACCAGTCCTCTCTTTGGTCACTCGCCAGTCACTCGGTGGAAAGAAGAAGACCAAAGTCAAAAGATACGCAGGCAGGTAGAGCAAGCGGTGGTGGAGGAAGAAGCTTGACTCAGGCCTCGCCCCAAAAACATTGAATATGTGGATCCGGGGAAAGAAAGGAGGGATCTATTTTTGGGGTGGGCTTGACCAAGTAGCAAATTTGCAAGTGGCTAAAACCAACGCCGAGTATGCAAAAAGAATAGAAGAAGAAAACAAGAGACAAACTTCGGCTATGGAGGAGGAAAGACATGAAAGAATAAGAAGAGATGAAGCCGGGAAGGCATATGAAAAGAAAAAGAAGGCGGTGACGACGAGAAAAGAGAAGAAGAGAAGAAGATCTTTGAACAAGATGAAAAAAGGAGACAAATGAAGGAGATGAAGTGTTCTTTGTCCACCCCCTTGTATTTTATTATGTAAATACATACAATGTAAGTCTTCTCGTAATAAAGCTACAAATTCTTTATTTTTGTAGAAAAATATGTGCTCGATACACCTTGTAAACATTGTGTAAAAGAACAAGAATGTTATGATCAATAAAAGGATTGATTCTGCGCATACATTCTATGTCAATACACTATCCGTGATGTATCGTGCTATTTGCATTTTTGAATGATTTAAGTTTTGGCATCATCAAAAAGGGGGAAATTGTTAGGAAATTTATTGTTTAGATTTTGATGAATGCCATGTAAAACTTAGAATAGAAAGTTGGCACCCCAATTGATTCTTCTTTGTGAAATGTATTGTAATAAATAAGAGGCGCAAGCCGAGTTAAATCGGCCTACGCCCTAACATGCAAGAAGACAATCAAGACTAAAAGGAAGACTCATTGCGAGACAGTGAGTATGGCAAAGAAAAGAGTAGACGGGAACTCTTTTGAAGAAGCGGTGAGATGCAAATCGAGTGGAGTATCGGTCAAGTCAACTCAAGAAAAGCCAAGTCTCAAGTTGAAGTGACGGAAGAGTCATCCATGATTGGAAGCGACTCTAAGTCACCTGGGAAAGCAAAGAAATGCTGGTCAAGTCGAGATAATCAAAAAGATCCGTTGACAGTAAATCAAGAGAATTACTTAAACAAGTAATATCTCCATACCACCTTTCTGAGTGCTCGATCCCCGAAGCGTGCAAATGGAATGAACCAATGGGAAGCACTACACAAAGTGTCGAACTCGAAAAAGGTGAAAGAACAATGCATACGAGGAAATGGCAATTCCAAGGATCGCAACAAGACAAGCAACGATGCAAAGTGACTTTCAAAATAAGCCTATCTCTTCAACGAGCAATTTTTGAAAGATCACTATAAAAGGCCGAGGAGTTTGTTTGAGAATGTGTAATGAGGAGTGACACAAGTGACACAAGAGACAGTCCCGAACCAAAACGTTCAAGCAATTATTAGAAAATGCGAAATATTCTCAATCCTCAAGCCTACACTACGAAGGACATCAATCCAACACTCACCTGTGAAGGAAAGATAACTTCAATCGGTTGAAGAGGAAAATACTGAAAATCGAAAGGGTCTGAGTCCACTAAGGATTGTAAGAAGGTTCAAGGTCGAACCAAGTCTTAAGCTTTTGGAGGGCTTCGTGATCAAATCCAAAGAGCTTGAGCAAGTGAGTAGTAGCAAGCGGTACGCCTGCGAAGAAAAAGCCGAGTCGTCACGAGAAGCCACCGGTGAGTGATCAAGGCGTCTCGCATCGAGTCCCAAAGGATCAAGTCACCGTGTGTGATCAAGACTTGTATCCGGATTACCACTTTGTATATCGATCATTACTTAGTGGATTCCTCCGGGAGTTGGAGAAGAGAGGAGTAGAAGAATTACCCCATCTTCGAACCTCTATAAAAATTTTATTGTGTCATTTACATTTCAAAGACTTTAATTCTCGCACTTTTAAGCGCTTATATCTGCACGATAAATTTGCTATCCACTTGATAATTTATAAGTACTAAACCAAGCACTAAATTCTTGCTTAATCAAACTTAAGGGTGTTAAGTCTTATTTGAAAACAAAACCACAATCGAGTTAATTTAGAGCCACCATTTGAAAGTTATTCCATCAACAGCTCGATTGAGTGTTGAGAGATTAACTCTCTTGAGTGACTAAATTGATATCCATCAAGGACACAAATTGTGTAGTATCAACTCGTATATTTAAAAGGACTAAATCGAAAATTTGGTAAGGTTTATTCAACCCCCTTCTAAACCTTACACTTACACCCTTGGGACCTACGGTTGGCATGAAAGGGCTTGCCATGGTGGAGAGCAATGCCCTTCATCTCCATTAGATGGCCAATCACCAGGCCATATCCCAAAGAACAACCAAAGGTCCCATCATCCTTGTAGGACCTGTTCATCACGTTTTGGAAGATTAAAAAACGAACTCGGCCCAATTCACCTTCTTTTCCGCATGATCGCGGCCATCACGATCGACTTGGTCTTCGGACGGTACCGATCAAGCTTCCAAATTTCATGTCCACGCACTTGGACACGACGTCCATCATCTTGTGGTAATCCTCCTTCAAAGACTCCTTCTTGGCTGTATACACAACCTTCGCAGCGAACTCCAGCTTGACAACTTCTTTCCAAGCAACAGCTAAGTCGACATCCTTCTCAGCAATGTCCTTAAATCCCTCCATGGGCAAAAAACAGTGCTCAACAAGGTCTTTTGCAGTGATTTTGATGACCTTGCTGTGGACCGATGAACGGATTCCATCATCCTGCACCTATGCATTTACATAGAACATGGCGACCTCCTCCAAATAAGTGTGAGTGAACTGTATTATCAGAAGTCTTTTAGGCTGAACTTCTCCAGTTTTTCTTCAATCTTTTTGACCAGGGCTTCATCGACACCCTGTTTGACCATGCTTTTAAAATCTACAGAAGCACCAGTGTGGATTTGCTTTAAGAGCTTTACAAAATCATGAGTTGGATCCATTTTCAGAAGATTTTACCAATTAGAACACGAGAAAATTTCGCTTGAAGAACTAGGGTTTGAACTTAATTACAGAGAGAATGCTCTTTCTTTACTGAAGATGAATAGGTTTGCTTGAGGAGAGAGAAAGTGAAGTTTCGTGTATAAGGGACGTGAAAGGACGGTTTTTGGAATTTGAAAATATTGATCAAGATCAACGGTCTGGATTAAGTCTTCAAAACTGCATTAATTTCCCCACATTAAATGCAACAACATTTATATCCAATCATATAGTTTACTGTGCAGCTTTTGTCTTGTGATCATTATTACTGACGCGTCATTCTTAAAAACATTCCCGCCGAATTAAAACGACCGCATTTTTGTCACTTAGCTCATAAATGATTCAACTTATATCCAAAGTTACTCAACTCTGCTTCTCTCTTCTCATGATGTAACTCAGCTGTTAGTTAACTCGATGTAGCTGACTTCCCGAGTGGGCTTTTTCACTTGGCTAACATGTGAAACTTGCTCTTTTTCCATTTTCTCATCTTCTTTTCTCTACTTATTGAGTCTTCTGAGTTTCCTAACTCAACTCAATTAACCCTAACTCATTCTTGAGCTATTCAAACCTTGATTCACATAATAGCTTTGTGAATATATCAGCTAACAGCTTATCAGTTGAGATGTATTCCAAGGTGATGTCTTTCTTCTCAATATGATCTATTCTAAAATGATATCTGACAGCAATGTACTTTGTTCTTGAGTGCAACACAGGATTCTGAGTGATTGCAATAGCACTAATGTTATCACACATAATTGGAATCTCTCTTTCTTCAATATCATAGTCTCTCAGCTGTTGTGCTCTGGATCTGGTTCTTATGCCATCTCTAACATCTCCAATAACTAACTCTCAGCCATCCCACATCAAGTTTGAGTAAGTCCGTCTGTATTGATCGTCTCATGACTAAGTTGTCTTGAATGACTCTTTCATCTTCATTCATTGTAAACCTTCCAAATTGTCTTTGAGATTCAACTATCTTATCTTAATCTGGGTTGAGTGCTCTTACTTCAACTTCAACATAAGGATTCTTCTGTATAGCTGGCTGATTCAGCTTATCATCTAACTCTTCAATGTCTTCTCCATTCACATTAGGTTCATCAAAAAAACAAATGGATAGACTCTTCTGTGACCATAGTCCTCTTGTTCAGCACTCTATAAGATTTACTCTCAACTGAGTATCCCAAACAGATACCTTCATCAGCTTTAGCATCAAAAGCATTCAAATTGTCTTTGCCATTATTATGGATGAAGCACTTACATCCAAATATCCTGAAGTATCCAACATTTGGCTTTCTCCCTGTCCAAATTTCATAGGGAGTCTTGGTCAATTTCCTGTTAATCATGCATCTATTTTGAGTATAACATGCTGTATTTATAGCTTCAGCCCAAAATCTCTCAGCAATCCGACTTGACTAACATAGTCCTGCAACTTCCTTGAGAGTTCATTGTTCCTTCTTTCGGCCTACTCCATTCTCTTTTGGAGTCCATGCACGCTGATAACTCATGAACAATACTATTTTTAACACAATACTGAGTTATTATCCCATTGACAAACTCAGTTCCCCTGTCAGATCTTATTTTTATAATGGTTTGGCTCTTCTCATTTTGAACTCTTTTCATTAGCTGAGGTAACTTCTGCAAAGTTTCCTTCTTTTAACACATGAAAATTGTCCATGTATATCTTGAATAATCATCCACCACCACTAGGGTGTATTTCGTTCCACTGATACTAGCTGGCTCAACTGGACCAAATAAATCCATATGCAACAGATGTAATATCCTTGTTGAAGAAGGACTTAGCTTATCCTTGAATAAAGATTTGATTTGCTTTCCCATCTGGCACACATCACATACACTTTCTTTCTTGTACACTGAGTCTGGCAATCCTTCTACAAGATATATGACTCCTTGCAAGCTTGTTGATTGTCTTGAAATTCAGGTGACTCGACCTTCTTGTGCCACGCCTAACTTGATTCTATTTGTGCTCTTTTTGCAGAGACATGTGTTTGGTGTAGCATGTAATAGACCAATCTACCACATACATATTCTTTTGCACCTTTAATCTCCTTGAATATTGTGAGTTTTTCTTGTTTCTGTCATATGTCCGGAACAACCACTATCCATGTACCAGGTTCTTGGCACTCAACCTGTTCCTTGAACCGCGATCAAGGAAATCGAGTTTTAGGTACCCATGCTTGTTTGGGTCCTAAGGGGTTAGTGCTATAAGATGCTCCAACCAACCTATAGCCAAATGGTCTGACTCTAAGTGGTTGTCATCTATCAGTGCCATAATCATAGTGCACATTAGCAAATTGATTGGGGGTTTAGGATTATACAACTATCTTGTCTGTATGCCTGTGTGTGTGTTTTAGCAATTGCTTTCTTGGAGTTGTTGTGTATTTCTGAGTGTAGTGCTTGGGTGCATATGTGTGCTGATAAAAGCTCTTTTGCCTTTGGAATGACCTTTCTTTGAGGTTTAGCTCTTTGCCATTTTGGCTTGTATTCGTGTAGTCTTTTTCGATGTTTCACATTATTCCAATCATAGTTTGGGTAGTTTCTACCATTCCCATCATATGTATTTCTCACGATGAAATTTGGGGTTTTTAGTAGCCCTGTTTGCTTTTCACAGAGTTATTTTCGTTTGGAGTTTGCTAAGGAACCAATTTCTTTCTTCTCGGTATCTTTTAGCATACTCAATCGGTCGCTTTCCTTCCCTTTATATCCAAGGCCAGTATGATTGTGATTGTGCACTCTTGGAGTTTGACTATGCACAAAGGAGTTAAGTCCTATGGGTGTCTTGTCTCCACATTCTTTCTGACTCATAATAAGTTCATCGAATTATTTGGATGCTTTTGTAAATGAGGCAATCACATTTTTAAGATCTTTTTCCCTCTTTTTTGTAGCAGCTAACTGCTATGATCTTGGCATTTTCAGCCTTCAGCTCAGTGTTCTCATCAGCTATGTGACTCAGAGTGCTCAGCTCTTTAGTCAGCTGTGAGTTTTGGCTCTTAAGCTGGCTATTTTCCTCATTTAAAATAGTGTGTGAGGACTTTATGTTCAAAATCTTTCACCATTTTGCCTAATGATTCATAAAGATCAGTGGGTGATGAAGTTTGTGTATCACAGTCACTATCACTTGAATCAGAATGAGATGAGCTAAAGTGTACCTCATCTTTTTGATCTTGTTCTTTGGCCATGAGACATGTCATAGCCTCTTCCTCAGAATCACTTGAGTAGTCTGCTTCACTACTATCTGAGTCTGCTGCCTCTTTGAACTTTTTGCTCGGTGATCTCGAAGCCAACATGTCTTTCTTCTTTTCTTGTCTTCTTTCCCTGAAGACCTTTCTTTCTTCTTCATTCATGTACTTGTTGACTGGTGGATAGAAACAGTCAACAGCAAAATGTCCTGATTGTCTGCAATTCCAACACAGGTTCTCAGCTATCTGATCAACTCTGTTTGTTCTTTGATTATCAGCTCTCTGATAATCAACTGTTTGATGCTCATCTCTCTTGGTTGGCCTATCTTCCCTTGCTTTGGAGGGTGCTGAATGTCTTCTGGAGATTTTACCCTTGTTCCTTTTATAGTTCTTATTGAAGAACTTGTTGAATCTTTTAACCATCTGAGCAATCTCCTCTTGGTCTATGGCTTCTTTTGGCTCAACTCTTTTCCCTTCACTGGCCAACAATGCAGCTGTCTTGGGCACAACTGTTTCCTCTTGCTCTTTCTTCTCAGCTCAAACTCATAGGCTTTGAGTTCTGAGAATAGCTCATGGTTAGATGTTTTTGACAGGTCAAGTGAATGTCTCAGGGCCATGACCTTCATTTCCCATTCAGCTGGGAGGCTTCTTAAGATCTTCATACACATTTCCTTCTGTGTATACTCTTTCTCAAGAGCTGAAAGCTCATTTTTAATCTTAGTAAACCTGGCATCCAGCTTATCAATAGTTTCACCTGCAAGCATTTTAAAATTTCAAAATTTTGAACAGCAACAGTTATTTTATTTTCCTTAATTTGTTCTGATCTTTCACAAATTAAGGTCAGCTTTTCCCAAATCTCTTTTGCAGATTTGCAAGATGACTTTGTTGAACATGGCTTTGTCCAACGTCTTGTAGAGAATATCCTTGGCCACATTGTCCAGGTTGTATCTCTTTCTATCCTCATTTGTCCACTCAGTCCTTGGTTTTTCAACCATGGTTGGTCTTGTCAAGAAGAACTTCTTCTCTTCAAGCTACGGATGCTCTTTATACAGCTGTGTTGACTTTGAGTATTTGCAGTGGCCCATCCTCTATCACAAGCCACATTTCATCATGTAATGCAGATAGATGAGTCTTCAAGCGTATTTTTCAATCATCAAATTCCTCAACTGTAAACATAGGAATGCATGTTAGATTTGCTTCCATGATAATAACCTTGCTTAAAAAGATGAAAGACTTTGAAAAACACAAGTGTTAAAACCTTTTGAAAAGATAGAGATCTAGTTCAGTAACCAGTGCGGAAGGCTCAATGAACCAACCGCTTTGATACCACTTGTAGGTCTCAAGGGGTGTGGTGTAAGGTTTAGAAGGGGGGTTGAATAAACCTTACCAAATTTTTGATTTTAGTCCTTTTAAAATATTCAACAGAGTTGACACAAATAGCTGTGTCCTTGAGGGACAACTAAGTTGGCTATTCAACTAAGTTACCCACTCAACATACTCGATATAGTTGTTGACAGTATAACTTGGCTGCTTAAGCCAAATACTTAACTTGGTTGATTTGGTTTTTAACATCGGAAGACTTAACACCCTTTGATTAGTTTTAAGCTTGTTAACACTTGATTTTTAGCACTTGGTTATTTATCAGTTGGATAGCAAATATAAACTATCAGCAGTTAAGTAAATATGCAAGAATGTAAATTTGCTGAAAGTAAATGACACAAATATTTTATAGAGGTTCGAAGATGGGGTAATTTTTCTAATCCTCTCTTCTCCAACTCTGGAGGATTCCACTATGTAATGATCGTTTACAAGCGATTATCGCCCCGGAGACGACGCCTTGATCACACAATCAAGCTTCTCTTGCGACGACTTCTTCTTCAGGCGTTGCCTTGCTACTTCAGCTCACTACTCAAGTTCTTGGATTTGATCACGAAGCCCTCCAACAAACTTGATAATGGTTCGACCTTGAACATTTGTACAATCCTGACTTGGAAAGTAGACCCCTTTGATTCTTCAAAAGTTTCCTCTTCAACTGGTTGAAGTTATCTCTCCTTAACATCTTGTGTTGGATCGAGTTTCTTCGAGTTTGAGGCTTGAGGAATTGCTTGACTTGCTATAAGAATATTACAGGTTGATTGCTCAGAAAATTGCTTGCTCTTGCTAGGTTTAGGATACCTTTTCTCATAGCGTCCTCAGCCTTTTATAGTGCCCATTTGAAATTTTACCCGTTAAAGAGTTAGGCTAATTTCAAATATCACTTTGTGTTCTTTGGCTTGTCTTTTCTTGGTCTGCAGCCTTGGTGATGTTGACCTTTTCTCGTATTAATGGCATTTCAGCATTTGCAGGTATCTGACACAAGGGACAGTGTTTCCAATTGGCTTATTCCTTTTGCACAAATCAGGGCCAAACACTTTTAGACCTGGCAGCTTGTCATATTACTAAATAGAGTAATATTCTTGACTTTAATCAACGGATCTAAGTCAGTTGTCTCGACTTGACTGCTGCATTTACCCCAGGTGACTTGAGTTTGCTCCAATCATTGGATTGACTCAACTGTCACTTCAACTTTTAAACTTGGCTTTTTGAGATGACTTGACTGACACTTCTCACAGCTGTTCCTCAGCTGACTCTCCTTCAGTTGAGTCTTTGACTTCCTTCATGGCCTTACTCAGCTGACACACAGCATAGTCTTCACATAGTCCACAGTTGACTTCTTGTAATCTTTGACATAGCTGACTTGACTCAGCTTTTTCAGTCCTATCTATTACAATACAAATTACAAGGAAAATGGGGTGCCAACTTCCTATTTTAAGTTTTACATGGTATCATCAAAATCTATCAAATAAATTTCCTAACAACTTCCTTAGATAAAGAAAGAACCTAAGGAGAACATTCCTTAGGTAGAACAGCCAGTGAAGAAAGAGGAGATCAACGCCCTTCACGATTCCAAAGAACATATTGATACATTTTTTTTGGGATTAGAGGATGAAGCCGATTCCACACATAATGAAGATTCTACAAAGGACGAGGCTGAGGATGTTCTTAACTCACAGAGCAATATTAGTGATAAGACAGCTCCGATGAGATTCAACTTTGACGATGAGGCATTGCCTCGTGCCACATCATACTCGATGACGCTTATTAAGAAAGTTGAGGACCCGTTACCTCAAAAGAAAAACTCATTGAGACAAGAAGTGTTAAGACATTTGAGGCTCGATCACCGTGCCGATCGATTCAAACCGCTCAATTAAACATAGTCACCGCTACAGATATCACAATCGATGCGAATGACTCAAATAGCTCCGTCGCAGGCATATTTCCCGTGAATAAGAAAAATACACCGTGCAGGAAGAGCCCATCATTCCAATTGATACGATTGTGCCCATGGGATTTGATTTTGATGCAGTATGGCTGGAAGAAGAGTCGGCTTCCATAGCCAAGTTCCGTAATGCTTTTAAGAAGATATGTGATGAAATTGAGAAGATGGAATGCCACCATGTATCGCAGGATCTTTGTTTGGACAATCGTGATGCCACTGTCAGTGGAGATATTAGAGGTGTTGTCCTACGCATCAGGGAATGGGCTGCACAACAGACTGCCATGCGCTCAAAGCAGGTTTGTTGCTTCAAAGCTCTATTTGTAAAACTGTTGGTATGGAGTGCGGATAATTTAAAATTTCAGCAGAGGATGAAGGAATATATGGTCAGAATGGAAACCTCTCATAAGTCAGACATGGAGTTGCTCAAGCTACACCATCAGAGCGAAATTACATGCCTAGAGGACAACATAAACTAGAAGTCCAGTCTTCTTATGGCAGAAATGAAATTGTTAGCAGCTGAGTCAAAGGCTACACGGTCAGAGTTCCGCACAGCCCACTCTAAAGCAGATATCAAGAAAAAATTCAACAAACAGTCGACTAAATTTCATTCTGAGTGGATTATTTCCTGGCCTAACCCTTTCTTTTGGTGATGATGCCAAAAAAGGGAAAGATGAGGCCTTAAAGGATCTGAAAAGAGAAGGATAAGGTAGTAATAAGGAGGCGAAGAAGGGAGAATCAGCGAAGGGGGAAGAAAGCTTGAAGAAACCCCTTTGAAACTCATGTTTGCCAAAACCCTCAAAGAAGGAGATGTCATCGCTTATATTCTCAACAAGCTATCTAAAGATTTGTCCGTTGAAGTAAAGTTGAGATGGCAATGAAAGAATCAAGCAAAGCCATTGAAGCCAATTCGAGAACGAGTCGAGAAGCAATCAATGCTCATCCAAGATATCAGAAAATAGTATGATGGTCCTCCAGCCGGAAAGGATTACCCTGCAATAAAACCCCCAAGAGAATTTGACATGCCTGATGCTGGATCTGAGCCCAGATCTCTAGAGGAATTCCAGACTCTAGAAGCAGAAGGTTATTTTCAAGATATGACTCTACCACAAGCCTGGGATCTGTACTGGGTGAAAGGATTTGATATATGCAATTTACATTGAAGCCAAGTTCCAAGAGAAATAATTGGAAAATCAAAAGCTCCAATGCAATCAAATCCCAGAGGAAAGAAAGCTAAGCCAGGAAGGGGTAGCCATGGTGGTAGTGGAAGAAGTATCCAACCGCGGCCAAGACCAGAAGACATCACTGCATAAGAAGGGACTCATATACTGGGCTGGATATGATCATTTTGCTAACATGGAAGTTGCACGCAAGATTGCTGAAGCAAATAAGAAGCAAGAGGCAGAGAATGAGAGGTCAATCGAGAATAGGAGGAAAGGCAGTGAAGGGATGACCCCGCAAAAGCGAGCATATCGAAGAAGAAGGAGAAAGATGAAAGGAAGATGAGGAGAGTGAGCGAAGACGGAGGAGAGCGATGAAGAAGAGAGAAGAAGGAAGAGCAAGGGCATTGAAGACAACATTTGAAACCTCTTCATGTATTGTACTTAGTTGTAAATACATAGCTGTAAGTTTTTCCTGTAATATAGCTCTGAAGATTTCCTTGTAAAATTTATTCTCCCTGTAACTTAACATAGATACACGTTGTAAAGTTATACTTGTATAAAGATCTGATACCTATTTTAAACAACTTTGTAAAGGATAAGAATGCTATGATCAATAAAATTGATTATTTAAAGCATTCATTCTTTGTTACTACATTGCTTGTATTTGTTGTTTACTTATTGTTTGTTTAAGTTTTGGCATCATCAAAAAGGGAGAAATTGTTAGGAAATTTATTTGTTAGATTTTGATAATACCATGTAAAACTTAGACTAGAAAGTTGGCACCTTATTTTCCTTGTAATTATGTATTGTAATAGATAGAACTGAAAGAGCTGAGTGAAGTTAGCTAAGTCAAGAATGCAAGAAGTCAACTGCAGACTAGAGTGAAGACGCTGCTGTGTGTCAGCTGAGTATGCCCATGAAGGAAGACAAGTACTCGACTGAAGGAGAGCGAGCTGAGGAAAAACTATGTGAAGTTTGAGGAAGTGTCAGTCAAGTCAATGAAAGAAGCCAAGTCTATTTGTTGAAGTGATAGTTGAGTCAATCTTATGATTGGAGCAGACTCAAGTCACAAGAGGTAAAGGCCGTAGTCAAGTCAAGACAACTGACATTGATCCGTTGGAAGAAAGTCAAGAATAATAATCGATATAGTAATATGTCCAACCTGCCAGGTCTTAAAGTGTTTGGCCCAGAAACATGGAAAATGAATAAGCCAATGGGAAACACTAAAGCTTGTGTCAGGCCCTGTAAAGCTGTAGAACCATTTAATACGAGGAAGGGTTAATATCACAAGTGTTGCAGACCAAGAAAAGACAAGCTAACAAACAAGAAGTGTCATTTGAAATTAACATATCTCTTCAACAGGCAAATTTCAAATGAGCATTATAAAAGGCCGAGGAAGCATTTCAGAAAAGTTTACCCTGGAAAATCGATCTTTCAAGAAATATTCAAGCAAGCATAACCTGCAATATTCTCAAAGCTCATCATAGAATTCCTCAAACCTGAAACTCGAAGAAACTCGATCCAACACACGTTGTGAAGGAAAGATAACTTCAACTAGTTGAAGAGAAACTCGATCTTTCAAGAAATATTCAAGCAAGCATAACCTGCAATATTCTCAAAGCTCATCATAGAATTCCTCAAGCCTGAAACTCGAAGAAACTCGATCCAACACATGTTGTGAAGGACATATAACTTCAACCAGTTGAAGAGGAAACATTTGAAGAACAAAAAAGGGTCTACTCTCCAAGTTGAAGGAGTTGTAGAAAGGTTGAAGGTCAAACCAGGAGATTCAAGTTTGTTGGAGGGTTGTGTGAACAAATCCAAGGACTTGAAGGGAGACAGTAGCAAAGGGTGCAACTGTCTTGTGAAGAAGTTGAGTCGCGGAGAAGCTTTTGTGTGATCAAGGATGTCTCTAGATCGAGAACTACTTTGTAACTTGATACATTTACTTAGTGGATTCCTCCAGAGTTGGAGAAGAGTGGATTAGAGGAATTACCCCATCCTCGAACCACTATAAAAATTACTTGTGTCATTTTACTTTCAGCATTTACTTTCCTGCATATATTTTTATATCTGCTGTTAGTTAATTTGCTAATCCAACTGATAAGTAACAAGTGCTAAAACAAGTGTTAAAATGAACTTTAATCAATCAAAAGGGAGTTAAGTCTTTCGCTGTTAAAAAACAAATCAACTAAAGTTAAGTGTTAGCTTAAGCAACCAAGTTATACTATCAACATCTCTATCGAGTCTATTGAGTGGGTAACTTAGCTAAATATGGCCAACCTAGCTGTCCTCCAAGGACAAGCTGATCTGAGTCAACTCTTTAGAAATTCTTAAAAAGACTAAAAGTGAAAATTTGGTAAGGTTTATTCAATCCTCTCCCCCCTTTAAACCTTACACCACACTCCTTGGGACCTACACTTCATATAGTAAAAACTTTGGTGAACATTTGCCCTAGCATGACCACCATGAAATTATCCTCTTTGTAAAAATAAAGGAGATATTCTTTATCCCAAACTTATGTTATTGTTACATAAGAATCAAATAGTGGTAAAGTGGTTAAGATTGTCAAGTCCACCAGAGTTTTTGGGTTCAATTCCCATCACCCATCCTCTCCTAGATACATACTAAAAAAAATTATGGGATTGTTTTGTTCGATATTTTAGAGAGAGTTGTCTTGTACCAATAGGTACTTATGCATATTATGCATTGACTACAAGTGTTTTATACTTAAAAACTATTGAGCTTCTCTTTAGGATTCATTTGGCATCTTTGTACGGCATGAAAAAGTAGTTTGTCCTCCCTTATATCTTGTTTGGGATTTATCATTAGTTACTTAGAGGCTCCATGTTTTGAGTTACACTCTATGAAATATTATATAATTTTTGGTGTTGAATATTGGTATGTTAATAACTTCCTCTATTGTTGAGTGATGAAAAAAAGGGTTGATTGCAATCATATTAATGTGAGCTTAATGTTGTTAGTTGATGGCTGTGAGTGTATTCGTAATTTAATTGTTTTTGGTTTGTGCATACATTCATTTAATTGAGCATAGATGGAACAATGAGCTATATGGTGACTATGAGTTTATTTACAATGGTGTTCTGATTGTGTCTAGTAATTGGATATATTATTCTAGTTTAAGGAATTTTTGATTTTATAATGAGTCATAAATCGATTAATTTTTGCTTTATATAAACTTTTTTCACTACAAGAATTTCAATTTATAATGACGAAAATTTAATGAGGGTATGAAAAATTTGCCATTAAAGATAATTTTAAGGTTTTTATGAGGGTAAAAAACTTGTAGTTAAAGAGTTATATTATTTGTGAGGAATTTATAATTTCCTAGTTATTGACAATTATTCCCCTCATTATTTGTGTGAAAAATCAATTTCCCTCATTATTGATTGCACAATTTTAAATTAATAGATTTCCAATCAATATATAATTATACTTTTAATATTGAAAATATAGGAAAACTCTCATTTTCCTTCACTTTGTCCGTCTCCAATCTCTCGTCCCACTTGATCAACTCGCTCAAGTTCGTGGACCTCACCTCCATCTTACATCAACCACCTCCGTCTTGCATCAACCACCTATAATCTATACTTTAAAGTCTCAACTTCATTATTCTATCGTCTATACATCCATTTAATTAGGTATTTCACAGAATCCCTAATTCTTGAAACACCCTAGATTCTATAATTGAGGAAATATTTCTTTTTGGTTCAATTTTTGGATTTCTCATGTGCATAATTGGAAAATTTTGATTTCAGATTGAGATTTTGGCTTCTACCACTGATTTCTGGAGAATGGTTATTGAATTCAATTTTTAATGAAGGATATATGGGATGTGGTTGGAAGGGGTTGAGTGAGCAAGGCGAGACCCTCAAATGTGTATACCTCTTGATAACCCATTTTATCACTTGTTATTTGCTGAATAATGCTTGAGGTTATTTTCTAATTTGATGTTTGAGCCTCATTTGTTAATTTGATGATCGAGGTTCATTTGTTAATCTGATTTATTTATGTTATTCATTTGTTAATATGATATTTGAGGTTCATTTGTTAATCTGGTAATAATGATAACATCTGGTGATTCATTAGCTCTAATAATCATTAATGTTATAATCATTAGCAGTTTGAACATTAGTGAAAGAATTATAGCATGAATATATACCAAAAAATTTGCAGAGATAGATGTGATTGCAGATGTGGTCACATTTACAATCACATGCAACGAAATAAAGAAAATAGAAACAAGACACAAGATATAAAAATTTATTTACAAGCCAACTAGCTTGGACATGTGTCAATATGACGAAACTTTCCACTAGTAAAAATGATTGATTTCGTATACAAATAATACTAAAATTAACTAGTAGAAAATCAATGAAAACTTCTATCTGGAGTGATATGATCTTTGTAATACAACTCATCCAACAATAGCCATGTGCGGACTATGTTTATCACAATACAAAAAGCTATGGATGAAAAAGCTAACAAACACAACTGCAGGACTGAATGTTATCTCTGATGTAGTCACATTCGTGATCGCTTCCAGTATAGTGAAGCTCCTTGTGCTTGAATGACTCTAAACTCTCTCAACTTTCTTGTGTCTCTTATATATCTCTTGTGTTATGATTATGCACGTCCTCCTCTCTTATATAGGCATCCAAGACCTTCCAAAGAGTCCTAATAAACATGGAAAGAAGATATAAACAAATATATGACAAGTATATCACTTATGCTAGGAAACAAGATAAATATCAAAGAGTTCTAATATATCTATACCATATCAATATGAAAATTTTCCTAATCTAAAAATATCCTAATCATACCATAAGTCTAGAAAGACAAAATAAATCAAAACATAATCGTTTAATTTTGGAATTTACTTGGGCGTCAAAATATACACTCTAACAATCTCTCCCTTTTTGCCTTTCTGGACAAAACACATATCAAGCACAAATCAAACTCCCTCTAAATCACATGCTGATCAAAATACAATCACATTTAAGAGCACATTTCAACAACAACAACAAACATCAAGCAAATCATTCAGAAATCAAATATCAAATATCTAGAAAACCAAAAAACTCCCCCTAAATCGAATGTTTCACAATCAAGATCAATCAACCTTTTTCTCCCCCTTTTTTTCCAGAAAACATAGGTAACAAAATCATGTATACTCCCCCCGACTTGGACACATAGAAAGTTCAATTTATATACAAAAATTTGAGAAGAATAAAGGATCACAAGTCTTTAAATTTTTTGGAAAACGGGCATAAAAAATGTGATCAAGAATAAAGAAAAGTCAAGATTTTCCAAAAACTAGGATTCCCAAAAATATAGAAATAGAATCCTAGAAATCAATGACACTCTTTAACCAAAGATATAGATAATTATGAGCAAAATCTATTCAAATCCTCCGAGTCCTTGAAACCGTGTATAACCCACCAATCATTATCCATCAACAAATTCAAGATTTTGGGAAGAAAAAAAATATCAAACTCAGATTATATATGGAAACCAAATCTTAGCAAATTAGCCAAAATCACCAAGACATGCAAATCCTAATATATGCCTAAACTAAAAAAGAATCGCATACAAGAAGAGAAAAGTGCAGCAACAATGGATATAAGTTCAAATGTTGTCATATTTTGAGTCACACCTGTACTAACTGATTCAATGAATCGCAATCCGAAATCCTAGTTTTTCAAAAATTTTGAGTTTTCTCCAATTTTTCCAAGTCTCGTGAGGGAGTTAACCAGAAGGGAGCTTTCACTCAAATGCCATAGGTAGCTCTTTTTTACATGATCATGCCTTTTTAGATAGCAATAAGCTTGAAGAATTTAGTCACAAGAAATAACTGCACACAATGGGTTGATAGTTTTTTCCTTTAAGGACTCCAAGCACGATCAAGACTTTATTTATAACTCAGCTACTGGGAAAAAATATTTTTTTTGTTAATTTGGAGAGATCAACTCACACCAGTTTTCCAAGTGAAAAAATATATGTGACTAGTTCGAACCATCAAACCACTTTTTGCAAAAATGCATAATGAGCTTAATATGCAGGGATGACTAAAAAATATAAAGAGAAATAGATGAAAAAAGAGACATTGTTGGGAAATTTATTTATTAGATTTGATGAATGCCATGTAAAACTTAGACTAGAAAGTTGGCACCCCATTTTCCTTGTAATTTGCATTGTAATAAATAGAGATGTACGAGCTGAGTTAAGTTAGCTAAGCCTGGATATACAAGAAGTCAACTGAAGGCTGAGATGAAGACTTCGCTGTGAAGCAGCTGAGTATGACAATGAGGAGAAGTCAAGAACTCGATTGAAGGAGTATCAGCTGGATACAGTTGTATAAAGTATCAGTCAAGTCAACTCAAGAAGCTAAGTCAAGTTGAAGTGACAGATGAGTCTTTCAATCATTGGAGCAGACTCAAGTCACCTGGGGAAAAAGCGATCAAGTCAAGACAATCGAAAAAGAACGTTGTACGTAAGTCAAGAATATTACCTAAACAAGTAATACTTCCATGCTGCCATGTCTTAAAGTGCTCAGTCCCAAAAGCGTGCAAAAGGAATAAACCAATGGAAGCACTTCACCTTATGTCAGACTCTGAAAAGCTGAATGTTCATTTAATACGAGGAAATGTCAAGATCAATGACTGCAACAAGACAAGCCAACGAATACAAGTGACTTTTGAAATCAGCCTATCTCTTCAACGGGTAGATTTTTGAAAGTTCACTATAAAAGGCTGAGGAATCACTTTGAGAGAAGGTTACCTGAACCACGAACATTCAAGTTATTATTCGAGTTGTAACCTGTAAAATATTCTCAAGTTATTCAAGCAAATCCTCAAGCCTAAACTTCAAAGGAAATCAATCCAACACCAAGCTGTGAAGGAAAGACAACTTCAAACTGTTGAAGAGAAAACTTTTGAAGAATCAAAAGGGGTCTACATTCTAAGGAGGATTGTAGAAAGGTTCAAGGTCGAACCAGTCTCAAGTTATTGGAGGGCTTCGTGATCAAATCCAAGAAGCTTGAGCAAGTGAGTGAAGTAGCAAGCGCAAGCTGCCCTGCCTGTGAAGAAGAGTCGCAGTACGAGAAGCCAGTTGTGTGACCTGCATCTCTAGACCGAGTCCCAAAGGATCAAGTCATTTGTGTGATCAAGACTTGTATCTAGGACCGATAACCACTCAGACTCCGATCAATACTTAGTGGATTCCTCCAAGAGTTGGAGAAGAGAGGAGTAGAAGAATTACCCCATCTTCGAACCTCTATAAAATTTATTGTGTCATTTACATTTCAAAGATTTTTACTCGCACATCACTTACTATCTCACGATTATTTACTATCCAACCGATAATTAACAAAGTGCTAAAACCAAGTGTTAAAACAAACTTAAACCAAAATTCAAGGGTGTTAAGTCTTCCATGAAAATCTCATCACAGCCAAGTTAAGGTTTAGCTAAACAAATTGAGTTATTCTATCAACAAACTCAATTGAGTCCGTTGAGTGGCTAACTCATTTGGTTAACTAACTTAGCATCCATCAAGGACATAGTGTGTATTTAACTCGTAATATTTTAAAAGGACTAAAATTGAAAATATGGTAAGGTTTATTCAACCCCTCTTCTAAACCTTACTCACACCCCCTTGGGACCTACAAGTGGTATCGTGAGCGGTTGGTTCATTGAGCCTTCCGTGACTGGTTCTTGAACTAGATCTCCAATCTTTCAAAGAAGTTCTTTTAACACTTGTTCTCTCAAAAGTCTTTTGCTAAGTTATTATCATGGAAGCAAATTTGACACGCATTCCTAGGTTTACCATTGAAGAATTTGATGACTGGAAAATACGTATGCTCATCTATCGCCTTTACATGATGAGATGTGGATAGTGATAGAGGATGGGCCACCGCAAATAATGAAGGTGAACACAATCGCAAGGAGAGTCATTGCGGTGAAGGAGAGGAGGATGCTCCTCCTAGACCAGCTATGGTTGAAAAACCAAGAGCTGAATGGACAAATGATGACAGAAAATGATACAACTTGGACAATGTGGCCAAGGATATACTTTACAAGACTTTGGACAAAGCCATGTTCAACAAAGTCAAATCTTGCAAGACAACCAAAGAAATCTGGGATAAACTAACCCTAATTTGTGAAGGATCTGAGCAAATCAAGGAAAACAAATTATCTGTTGTTGTTCAGAAATTTGAAAACTTTAAAATGCTTGCAGGTGAAACGATGAACCAGCTGGATGCTAGATTCACTGAAATTACAAATGAGCTCCCAGCACTTGGGAAAGAATACACACAGAAGGAGATGTGTATGAATATATTAAGGAGCCTCCCAGCTGAGTGGGAAATGAAGACCATGGCTCTAAGGCACTCGATGGACCTATCAAAAACATTCAATCATGAACTATTCTCAGACCTCAAAGCCTATGAGTTTGAGCTGAGAAGAAAGGATCAAGAGGAGATAGTTGTACCCAAAACAGTTGCACTCGTAGTCAAGGAATGGAAGAGAGCTGAGACCAAAGAAGTCATTGACCAGGAGGAAATTGCCTTGATGGTTAAAAGATTCAACAAGTTCTTCAATAAGAACTACAAAAGAAACAAAGGTGAATCCTCCAGAAGACATTTAGCTCCCTCCAAGTCAAGGGAAGATAGGCCACCAAAGAGAGCAGAGTATCAAAAGGTCGAATATCAAAGAGTCGACAACCCAAGAAATGAGAGAGCTGATCAAAAATTTGAAAACCTATGTTGGAATTGCAGACAACCAGGACATTTTGCTATTGACTGTCAATATCCTGTAGTCAATAAATACAGGAATGAAGAAGAAAGAAAAGTCTTGAGAGAAAGAAGACAAGAAAAGAAAAGGGCAATGTTGGTCAAAAAAATCAAAAACAACTAAGTAAAAGGACACAATGACTCGAGAGAGTAGTGAAGCCGACTACTCAAGTGATTCGAAGAAGAAGCTATGATCCGTCTAATGGCTAAAGAACAAGATCAACTCGACCAAGAAGATGAGGTACACTCTAACTCATCTCATTCAAATTCTAGTGATAGTGATTGTGACACACACACTTCATCACCCACTCGATCTTTATGATTCATTAGGCAAAATGATGAAAGACTTTGAGCACATTAAATCCTCACACACACTATTAAATGAGGAAAACAGAGAAATTAAAAGCCAAAACTCACGGTGACTAAGGAGCCGAGTACTCTAAGTCACATAGTTTGATGAGAACAAAGAGTCAAGGCCGAGAATGCTAAATTAATAAGCGAAATAATCGCTATTGAAAAGAGAGAGAATGATCTCAAAAATGTGATTGCTTCATTGACAAAGGCATCTAAATCACTGGATGACCTTATTATGAGCCAAAAAGAATGTGGAGACAAGACAGGCATATGATTCAATTCCTTTGTGCATAGTCAAACTCCAAGAGTGATCTTGGAAAAAGGATCTTCAAGTAATGAAGCATCTCAAAAATCCAAGACACCAAATGTTGCACACACATTCATTCCAAAGAACAATCACAAACAAACAGGAAGTACTCTGTAAAGAACAAACAGAGCTACCAGAATCCCCAGAAGTTCTATCAGAGGAACACAAATGATGGGAATGGTAGAAACTACCCAAGTCAAGCTGATTGGAATAATGTGAAGTATCAGCAAAGATCTATGGAATACAAGCCTAAATGGCAAAGGCCTAGAACTCAGCAAAGGTCATTCCAAAGGCAAAAAAGTTATTATTAGCACACATATGCACCCAAGCACTACACTCAGAGATATCACAATTACCCAAGGAAGGCAATTGCTAAAACACACACACAGGCATACAGACAAAAGAGACAGCTGTATGAACCTAATGCCCCCAAGCAATTTGCCAAAGTGAATTATGATTATGGCACAGATAGATGGCAACCTCTTAGAGTCAAATCATTTGGCTATAGGTTGGTTGGTTCGTCTAACAGCACTAACCCCTCAGGACCCAGACAAGTATGGGTACCTAAAAACTAATTTCCATGATTGCAGGTTCAAGGAACAGCTGAGTGCCAAGGAACCTGGTACATAGATAGTGGTTGTTCCAGACACATGACAGGAAACAAGAAAAACCTGTCAAAGTTCAAGGAGATTAGAGGTGCAAAAGTTATATTTTGAGGAAATGAAGCTCCAGGGGAAATAAGAGGCACTGGATCCATCAAGAAAAATGGATTAGAAATCACAGATGTTGCATACGTTGAAGGACTCAACTTCAACCTGTTGAGCATCAGCCAACTCTATGACAAGGGCTATAATGTTGGATTCAATATGGGGGTATGCCAAATCAAAGACACTGAATCAAATGAAGTAGTGTTGCAAGGATCCAGACAAAAGAACATGTATGTGGTAGACTGGTCAACTGCTACACCAAGCACTTGTCTCAGCAAAAAGAGTACGGCCGAATCAAGTTGGTTGTGGCACAAGAAGCTAAGTCACTTGAATTTCAAGACAATTAACAAGCTTGCAAGGAGTAATCTTGTAGAAGGTCTGCCAGACTCGGTGTACAAGAAGGAAAGTGTCTGTGATGCATGCCAGATGGGAAAGCAAATCAAATCATCATTCAAAGAAAAGTCAAGTCCATCTTCAACAAGGATATTGCATACATTGCATATGGGTCTATTTGGTCCAGTTGAGCCAACCAACATAAGTGGAAAGAAATACACTCTAGTAGTGGTGGATGATTATTCAAGATATACATGGACAATCTTCATGTGTAAAAAGAAGGAAACTTTGCAGAAATTACCTCAGCTGATAAAAAGAGTTCAAAATGAGAAGAGTCAAACCATTATAAATATAAGATCTGATAGAGGAACTGAGTTTGTCAATGGAATAATAACACAGTATTGTGTTGAAAATGGTATTGCTCAAGAATTATCTGCAGCAAGGACTCCACAGCAGAATTGAGTTGCAGAAAGAAGAAATAGAACTCTCAAGGAAGCAGCAAGGACCATGTTAGCCAAGCAGGGGCTGCTAAAAGATTTTGGGTCAAGCGATAAACACCGCATGCTATACTCAAAATAGATGCATGATAAATAGGCGGTGACAAAGACTCCTATGAGATTTAGACAGGGAGAAAGCCAAATGTTGCAT
This sequence comes from Rehmannia glutinosa, assembly GCA_016081115.2. Classification (NCBI taxonomy): domain Eukaryota; kingdom Viridiplantae; phylum Streptophyta; class Magnoliopsida; order Lamiales; family Orobanchaceae; genus Rehmannia; species Rehmannia glutinosa. Next base: position 262,068 of record JABTTQ020002459.1, read on the forward strand.
ATTTTAGAATCTTTGGATGTAAATGCTTCATTCACAACAATGGCAAGGATAATCTAAAGGCTTTTGATGCTAAAGATGATGAAGGTATCTTCTTGGGATACTCAGCTGAAAGCAAAGCCTATAGAGTGCTGAACAAAAGGACTATGGTCACAGAAGAATCTATTCATGTGCTGTTTGATGAACCTAATGTAAATGGAGAAGATATTGAAGAGTTAGCTGATAAGCTAAATCAGCCGACTATGCAGAAGAGTCCTTATGTTGAAGCTGAAGCTGGAGTAATTAATCAAGGTGAAGATGAGATTGCTGAATCTCAAAGAGCTTCTCAAGATGATGAAAGAGCTAAGTGATGATGAAAGAGTTGCTCAAGATAACACATCTGCAAGACGACTGAACCCAGCTAACTTACTTCAACCTGATGTGATATGGCTGAGAGACCAACCACCAGAGCTAGTCATTGGAGATGTAAGAGATGGTGTAAGAACCAGATCCAGAACTCAACAAGAAGCAATGTTCACTTGTTTTATCTCCTAAATAGAGCCAAAAGATGTGTCTCAAGCATTGGATGACACACATTGAATTCAGGCCATGCAAGAAGAGTTGAATCAGTTTGAAAGAAACAAAGTATGGGAATTGATTCAAAGACCAACCCATCAAAATGTTATTGGCACAAAATGGGTTTTCAGAAACAAGATGAATGAAGAAGGCTCTGTGGTAAGAAACAAAGCAAGATTGGTAGCCAAAGGGTATTGCCAAGAGGAAGGAAAAGATTTTGATGAAATATTTGCTCCTGTTGCTAGATTAGAAGTAATAAGGATGTTTCTTGCCTATGCTGCACACAAGAACTTCACTGTATATCAAATGGATGTGAAGAGTGCATTTCTAAATGGACTTTTAGAAGAAGTCTATGTTGAACAACTTCCAGGATTTGAGCAGAAGACTCTTGGAGATAAGGTGTACAAGCTCAAGAAAGCTCTATATGGATTGAAACAGGCACCAAGAGCATGGTATGATACATTATCTCAATTTCTAACAGATAATGGATTCACCAAAGGCAAAGTGGACAAAACACTCTTTAGAATTCAAGATGGAGAGAGTATACTGCTTGTCCAAATATATGTGGATGACATTATTTTTGGATCCACAAACAAAGAGCTGTGTGATAAATTCTCAAACTTCATGCAAGGCAAATTTGAAATGGGCATGATGGGAGAGCTGACATTCTTTCTAGGACTCCAAGTTAAACAGCTGAAGGATGGAACCTTCATAAGTCAAACAAAGTACACCAGAGATTTAATGAAGAAATTTGGTATGGAGGAGAAGTCTTCTGTGAAAATACCAATGAATACATTAGTCAAAATGGATATGGATGCAGATGGTAAGCTTTGTGGATCAAACCGATATCTGAGCACTTATTGGATCTTTGCTCTATCTCACAAAGAAGCAGGCGGACATCACCTTTGCAAAGGTGTATGTGCAAGATTTCAATCTGCACCAAGAGAAAGCCATATGACTGCAGCTAAGAGAATCCTGAGATATTTGAAGGGATGCCAGGAAGTTGGCTTATGGTATCCAAAGGAAGGAGGATTCAAGCTTATTGGTTACTAAGACTCTTGACTATGCTGGATGTAGAGTTGACAGGAAGAGTACTTCAGGTACATGTCAAATGTTTGGAAACAGATTGGTTTCCTGGTTTAGCAAGAAGCAAAATTCAATAGCCACATCCACAACTGAAGCTTAGTACATAGCTGCAGGCAGCTGTTGTGCCCAAGTCTTATGGATTAGACAACAGCTGAGAGATTATGATGTTGAAGAAAAAAAGATTCCAATTGTGTGTTATAACACAAGTGCTATTGCAATCACTCAAAATCCCGTGTTGCATTCAAGAACAAAGCACATTGATGTCAGATATCATTTCATAAGAGACCATGTTGAAAAGAAGGACATCACTTTGGAATACATCTCAACTGATAAACAGTTGGCTGACATATTCACAAAGCCATTATGTGAATCAAGATTTGAAGAGCTTAAGCATGAGCTAGGGTTAATTGAGCTGAGTTGACACTCAGATGACTCAAGGAGAAGAGATGGAATGTGAAAAGATGAAAATAGAGCAGAGCGTATGAATCAGCCAAGTGAATCAGCTATGTCGGAAGGTCAGCTGTATCGAGTTAGCTGACAGCTGTGTCACTATATGAATAGAGAGAAGAAGAGTTGAATCAGCTAAGGAGTAAGTTGAGTCATTTATGAGCTAAGTGACAAAAACGCAGTCATTTTTAATAAGCGGGAATGTTTTAAGGATGACGTCAGCATAATAATGACAGGTACATGATTGGATATAAATGCTGCCGCATTAAATGCGAGCAATTAAATGCTAATCGGCGTGCTAAATCTGAGCCGTTGATCTTGATCAAATTTCAAAAACCGTATGCACGTCCTTTCATAACCCATACATATACCATTTCGTCCGTTTTTTCTCTCACATTACTCAAACTGTTCATCTCTCCAAAAAGTAAAGAAAGCTTTTTTCTCTCAAAACCCTACAAATCTTCAAAGCAAGTTTCTCAAGATCATTCGGTAAAAATCACTAAAATGGCAACTACCTATGATTTTGCTAAGTTGGGAAAGCAAATCCACACTGGTTCTACCGTGGATTTCGAAGGGATGATCAAACAGGGGTCCGATGAAACCCTTGTGAAGAAGATAGCCGAGAAAGTGGAGAAATGCGATCAAACCCTTTCTCACGATGGAGTTTTAGATGATGTATGTGGAAGAGGTCGCCCAGTTCTACGTGAACGCTGAGGTTCACAACGAGGGCATCAAGTTCTCTATTCACGGAAAGAAGTTTACGATCATGCTTTGAAGACCTTGCGGAGCATTGCTTGCTGCCGTCGGAAGGTGTACCGGAAATACTTGAAGCCGATGTAAACTTGGTTGCTGCGTGGAAGGAAGTGGCCAAACCAGAGAGTGCTGCTAAATTTGTCTACACATCAGACAAGAAGCTACTGAAGGAAGATTACCATAAGTTGTTGGATATTGTTGCCAAATGTGTAGACATAAAGTTTGGAAGCTTTAATCAGTTGTCCAAAACCAAGCTGATCGTCATGGCTGCGATCATGGAAGAGAAGAAGGTAAACTGGGCTGAGTTTGTATATAGCAGACTCTGCTAGAATATTGGGAATAAGTCCTTCAAGGAAGATGGGTCGTTCGGAGGATCCTTAGGGTATGGCCTTGTGATCGGCTGGTTGATGGAAGTGAAAGGAGTTCCACTCCGACATGGAAAGGCGTTCCATGTCAATAAGAAAATGTTCCGATCAAATCTTTCCGGAGCTCAGAAGAGAGCTTACGCCAAGAGAGCGGATACAAGTGAGGGGAATCAGTTGACCTAGAAGAAACAGTTGTCTCCTCCCCTCCAAAGAAGAAAGCTGCTCCTGCAGCTGCAAGGAAGAAGACTGCCCCTGCGGCAAAGAAAACAACTGCACCTGCCCCTGCAGCCGAGTCACCTGCCCCTGCAGCCGTGTCTCCTGCCCCTGCAGCCGCATCAGAGAAAGAACCTCAAATACCTTCTCTAGTTGTCAAAAAGAAGAGGACTGACAAGCCAAGAAAGCCAGCTCCTCAAACCAAGAAAGTGGCACGCCCCGCCGCCCAGGATTCGAGGAAACCGACCAAGAAATTTTCTCGGTGAGGAACAAAAGAAGAAGACTCTTCAAGCGTTGAGCTTGAGAAAACAACAGTCCGCCACTCACCGAACAAATTGTCAATTTGAGAAGTAGAGTCTCCAGAGATAATTGATGAAACCGCCAAGTCTGCCGAGGCCGATCGTCAGAGGCAAGTCAAAGACCAGTTTGTGGACAAAACAGTGAGGAACAAGTAACAATTTGAGACAACTAAGTCTCGCCGACAGATGTGTCTCCGCCACGACATGATCTGCTTGAGGGTGAAGAGCAAAGAAGCTCGCTACCCTCCATTCCGAGAAAGAAAATCGCAGAAAGATGATGATGATGATGTGATCATGCTATCTCCACTATATCCGACATCCAAAATCGTCTGCGAGAATGGAGGAAGTGGAAGTTGAGTCACTCTAGGGTGCAGTTTGAACACCCGAGTTTATTGAGGAGGAAGAGGAACTCTTCTGGTTCCTTGAAGTTGATCTGATCTTTGCGCAAGCCCTTGATGAGGATAACTGCATCAACATGCTGCAAATTCGAAAGGAGAACAAACAGGCAAAAGCAGCTGAGGAAACAGAGGCGCGTGATAAATCCAACATTTGTCCTCTCACTGGAACCACTGATCATACTCATCCACATCTTTACATACTTTCAGAAAGTGATGAGTATTTGGACCCAGCTGCTGATACAGAAAAATTGGAAATGCAGCAAGCCATGCGGGAATCCAGGATTATGCATGAGCAACGGTGATGGAAGGACCGAGGAGAGTCTTCCAAATCCCGGTGGAGATCGATCCATTGGGAGTGGTACAATGATTTCCACTTGTCATTCATTGCCGCAACCACTTTGACTCACTCGGAGGATGGGTCAAGGGGACTGGCGATGAAACTAGGAACTTGGAAACCCAAGTCGAGCCAACCCCCATCAAGGTATCTTACCACCGCCCCAATGGGTGAACACTCACAGAAATGTAGGTGGTTTGAAGAAGAGTGACCCAATCCAAGTCAGTCACTCGGTGGTGTGCCACCGAGGGGAAACTCCTCCATTTGCTAGGTCGAGGTTGCGCAAATGACTCCACAACCAAAGTGGAGAAGGATAAACAAACAGAAACACAGCAGGTTGTCACTGACGAAGCTCCAGTTGAGACTGTCTCAGTTGAAGTGCCAACTGCTCGGCTAAGGACGCGCTGGCGATGCGTCGAGGCACATGATGGATCTACCCTGGGAGTTAACACTCTGGGCAATGAAAGTGCAATCCATGGAGTTGAAACTCCTGTGGATGCCACAATAGAAGACCCTAAGACAGTTGAGTCTGTCGAATAGAATGTCTAAGGCCTTGCTGCAGCTTGAGACTGCGCAGAGGTATCAAGGCCTACGGGAGGTTGAGACTTCCGGGGTAAAGAGAGCGCAGCAGACGTAACATCCCTCCTGTTATCATCGATGCATCTCGAGAAGGATATAAGTGCACTTCATGATTCCCAGGATAACCCTAATGTAACCTTTTCGGGATCCGAAGGTGAAGATGAAGCTAAGTCATCCCCATTGCGAATCTAAAAGACTCGGTGAGGATGTTCTCCCAAGCACGTGTAAGTCGATCTCAAGGCTACTCATCAAACATTCACTTTCGATGATGAGCCACCGCTTGAAATCTCATCATCTTCCCGATGGCGCCATCGATACGGCCGAGAAGGATAACTCAAATAGAAAAACCAGTTGAGACCGAAGGCTGTTGAGAGATGAGGCTCGGCCACTGGGTCCATACACAAAAGACCCAAGTGCGAATCACGCTCAATCGCGCAGGCTCCCAACGCCGCAGCCAGATTCGACTCACAGGGCACATCACGCCACAAGTCACCATTGAACATATTCCCTATGTCCGTGATGATGCATTTGAACAAACGTTCCCTTCTCACTTGAGTTGCCTAGTCTTGATGAAGAATCGGCTAGAGATCAAAGACGTTTTCACAAACCTGATCCGGTCATTCCCACAGATACCATCGTCCCAGCAAACTTTGATTTTGATGCTGCTTGGCCGCCACCTGAGACGGAGGTAACAGCTGAGGTTCAAGAAGGATTCAAGGCGATTTTTGCAGAGATAGAAAAGATGGAAAGGCACCAGGCCTCATTGGATATGCGGTTGGATAACAGAGATGCTAATCTTACGGCCGATCTGCATGGAATCATACTCAGGATCCGGGAATGGTGGCAACAACATCAAATAATGCACGTTGAACAAGTCAGATACTTCAAAGCATTGTATAATAAAATGTTGATCTGGAGCGCTGATAATGCTGATATGAAGAAGAGGATGCAAGAAAATATTGACAGGATGCATGCCTCTCATACCACTAAAATGGAACTATTGCGCGAATTTCATCGAAAAAGAACTGGCAGCGTAGAGGAGAATATGAATGAAAAATTCAGCCTTCTTATGGCTGAAATGAAGTTGGTGACAGCTGAATCAAAAGTCACCCGCTCAGAATTTCAGAGAGCATACTCCGCAGCAGAATCTAAGCAAAACTCAGCTATCAGCCGCCTAGATTTCATGCTTGTTGGTATGTTTCCAGGGGTTTCTCTCTCCTTCGATGATGCCAAAAAAGGGGGAAGAGAATTACCTAAAGACGTTAAAAGGTCCGCAGCCGAGAAGAAGGACGCAACTGTGAAGGAGAAGACAGCTGAAGAGCAAAAGAAAGAAAAGGGAAAATCAGTTGAGGGGGAAGGTTCGAAAGATATGACTTTAATGGTTGCTAGAACCCCTCAACAAGGACTTGTCACGGTGACATCATCAAAGCAAACTTCGGTGACTCTGCTGCCGCTCCAACACTCTGCTGTGCCCATGTCTGAGAAGAGAAAGATAGTAGAAGCAGAGATGAAGGAGCTTGAAATAAAAATGGATGCCCGTGCGGTGGACATATTGAAACAATACGGAGGCATTCCGGCAGGAAGAGACACTGATGCAATTTCAGACGTCGGAACCGAGCCTAGATCGATTGATGAATTCAAAACGCCGCATCCGGGGATACTTGAAGGCATGACCATGGCCCAAGCCGGGATTTGTATTGGGAAAAAGGGCTCAACGTGCGAAGAAGGCGACGAGCGACAGTGAGACTCTAGATCGCTCTCTGCTGGTCATTCTACCGGTCACTCACTTTGGGAAGAAGAAGGCCGAGTACAATACACACCGGAGGAAGAGGAGAAAGCGAGTGGAGGAAGAGGTTTCAGACCTAGACCTCTACCCGAGAACATCGAATACATAGATCCAGGGAAGAAAGGAGGGATCTATTGGGTGGGGTATGACGAAGTAGCCAATATGAAAGTGGCCAGGAACAATGATGAATATGTAAAGAGAATCGAAAAAGAAAATAGAAGACAAACTCATTTTGTGGGAAGAGAGACAAGAAAGGAAAAGAAAAGATGAAGTCGGAAGAGCTTATGAGAAAAAAAAGCGGTGAAGAAGAAAAGAAGAGAAAGAGATCGGGAAGACACAGTGAAGTCAAGAGGAAAGAAGGAGGCAGCGAAGGCGATGAAGTGTTGATGTCCACCCCTTCATGTATTTTACTATTGTAAATGCATATGTATGTAAGTCTTCTGTACATTGAATAAGAATCTAGAATTTCTATATTTTTGCGTAGATATAGAATGCCATGTTTGCTCTCGATACACTTTGTATGTGATTATGTAAAGGACAAGAATGTTATGATCAATAAAAAGATCGAATTCTACACATACATTCTCTGTTTCTACATTGTCTCGTATGTATCTTTGCTATTTACATTTTGAATGTATGTTTTAAGTTTTAGCATCATCAAAAAGGAGAAATTGTTGGGAAATTTATTTATTAGATTTTGATGAATGCCATGTAAAACTTAGACTAGAAAGTTGGTAACCCAATATCCTTGTAATTTGCATTGTAATAAATAGGGTTTATTAGTGAGTTAAGTCATCTATGCCTGGATATACAAGAAGTCAATCAAGGTCGATATGAAGACTTATTTGTGAAAACTGTTGAGTATGACAAGGAGGAGAAGTCAAGAACTCGATTGAAGGAGTATCATTTGATACTGGTGTGTAAAGTATCGATCAAGTCAACTCAAGAAGCTAAGTCAAGTCGAGTTAGTGACGGATGAGTCTTTCAATCATTGGAGCGGACTCAAGTCACCTGGGGAAAAAGGCGTCAAGTCAAGACAATGAAAAGAATCCGTTACGTAAGTCAAGAATATTACCTAAACAAGTAATACTTCCATGCTTTGCCATGTCTTAAAGTGCTCGATCCCCGAAGCGTGCAAAAATGAATAAACCAATGGAAGCATCGCACCTTGTGTCGACTACGAAAAAGTGAATGTTCATTTAATACGAGGAAATGTCAAGATCAAGGACTGCAACAAGACAAGCCAACGAATACAAGTGACTTTTGAAATCAACCTATCTCTTCAACGGGCAGATTTTTTGAAAGTTCACTATAAAAGGCTGAGGAATCACTTTGAGAGAAGGTTACATGAACCACGAACATTCAAGTTATTATTCGAGTTGTAACCTGCAAAATATTCTCAAGTTATTCAAGCAAATCCTCAAGCCTAAACTTCGAAGGAAATCAATCCAACACCAAGCCGTGAAGGAAAGACAACTTCAAACTGTTGAAGAGGAAACTTTTGAAGAATCAAAAGGGGTCTACATTCCAAGGATGATTGTAGAAAGGTTCAAGGTCGAACCAGTCTCAAGTTATTGGAGGGCTTCTTGATCAAATCCAAGAAGCTTGAGCAAGTGAGTTGAAGTAGCAAAGTGCGTACACCGCCTGCGTGAAGAAGCCGAGTCGCACGAGAAGCCACCGTGTGTGACCAAATCATCTCCGGACCGAGTCCCAAAGGATCAAGTCGGTGTGTGATGACTTGTATCTGACCGATAACCACTCGTACTCGATCAATACTTAGTGGATTCCTCCGGGAGTTGGAGAAGAGAGGGGTAGAAGAATTACCCCATCTTCGAACCTCTATAAAATTTATTGTGTCATTTACATTTCAACATTTACTTTCGCACATCACTTAATATTTCTTTGATTATTTGCTATCCAACCGATAATTAATAAAGTGCTAAAACCAAGTGTTAAAACAAACTTAAACCAAAATTCAAGGGTGTTAAGTCTTCCATTTGAAAATCTCATCACTGACCAAGTTAAGGTTTAGACTAAACAATTTGAGTTATTCTATCAATGTGGCTCAATTGAGTGCATTCGGTGGCTAACTCTATTTGGTTAACTAACTTAGTCTGTCCATCAAGGACATAGTTGTGTATTTAACTCTGTAATATTTTAAAAGGACTAAAATTGAAAAATTGGTAAGGTTTATTCAACCCCTTCTAAACCTTACTCACACCCCTTGGGACCTACAGACATGCAGTGTATGGATGTTACAACCGATGTGATGTGAGATGCTGTAACATCTCGTGTAATATTTCAGACAACACACAAACCGAGAGACTTCCTTAAATTGGAAAACCTCTCAAAATCCAAAGCCTTGGTGAAGATGTCTGCAAGCTGATTTTCAGTAGCAATATACTCAATGCGAAATTATATTTTTCTCAACTAAATCTCGAATAAAGTGATGTCTTATATCTATGTGTTTAGTACGAGAATGATGGACATGATTTTTTGAGATATCAATCGCACTCATATTATCACAATAAATGGTTAAAACATCACAATGAAAATCATTTTCTTAACTATTGAATCGATCAAAATCTTCATGCAAAGTATTATTCCGAAAATCATCTTTCAAAGCATCAAACACATTTTTAGGCTCAGAAAAAGTGACACAATAAGAAGTTCTTACCATTGAACACGTAGAAGACAAACACACTAGTCTTACTATATCTTGATAGTTTAGCCTTTCTTTTCTTCTAGTTCTCATGCCTTCAGATACATCACCTATGACTTGAGAGATTAGATGATTCTTTTAAATTCTTCTTGGGGGATCTCATCTTTCATTGGTAATTAAATCATGTCTTTCCAAGTTTGCTTCAATATAAGGGTCAGAATTAGTTCCATTCTCTGCAGATCCAGATGTGATAGTAGATGTTATGACATCTGGGATAACATCTTATACGACATTTGGGGCAACATCTTTTACGACATCTGTATTAGTAATCGATTCAAGCTGCGAAATGTGGTTGCAGATGTTGTATCATTAAGATATAACATCCGCAGTTGATTATTATTGAGCCCATGACATTTCCATCAAGTCATCAAATGGGTCTTCTTCCATGGTTTCGCAAGACTAGAAAGATCATCGGATACAATATTTACGATTCCATTACCATCTTTGTCTCAAGATTATAAACTCGATATGCATGACTATTTAAAAGAGTAGCCTAAGAAAAGATTTTTGTCACCCTTAGAGCCAAATTGAGCAATGTTATCATGATCATTCAGACATAGTAAATACAATCAAAGACATGAAAATACTTGAGGTTCGGCTTCTTTCCCAAAAGTATTTCATAAGGGGTCATCAAACTTCCACGCCTCAAATATACACGATTGGCAATATGACATGCGATATTTGAGCTTCCGCCCAAAACCTTTTGAAAGTTTTTTAGAACTCAACATGATACGGGATATCTCATGCAATGTACTATTTTTCCTCTCGCCACTCCATTATGTTGTGAGTTTTAGGTACGGAAAACTCATGAGAAATCCTCTTTCTATTACAAAAAGACGAGAAATAAGAGTTCGCAAATTCATTAGCATGGTCCGACCTAATTCTAACAATGTTAGCCTATATAGATTAACAACTCTTCTATCCCAACTTCTAAATACTTCAAACGCTCGTTGATTTCTCACGTAAAAAATAGATCCAAGTAAAATGTGAAAATTCATCAATAATCACAAAAAAATATGTTCTTCCACTAAACTTTCAAATTCAACTGGACCTATAATGTCCATATAAAGCAATTCAAAACACCGTGTGGTATTGAAATGCGATAACATTTGGTGTGACACTCTTCTTTGTTCACTCTTTTGACAACTTCCACACACATTAGCATTCTTCATGAAAAATCTCGGTAAACCACGAATAACCTCAAATTTTACAAGATCCACCATTTTCTTAAAACTTAGACGACCTAATTTTTGTGCTATAGGTCGATTCATCTCGTGTGTGCGATGTGACACATTTGATTATTAACATACGATAGCAATTACTGCAGACGATCTTAAACCAGCAAGAATACACATGTTAGATTCATTAAAAACCTCGCAAGATTTTTTGTTGAATTTAACAAAGAGGTTATCATCACACAATTGGCTAATACTAATAAAATTAACATTTAGACCATCCACATGCAATACATTCCGTAGCCTAGGTAGGTCATCAACATTCAAAGTCCCCTTTCCAACAATGTTTTACCTCCACCTCCATAAGTTACATTACCACCATCATGCTTCTCATAGTAAGACAAATACTCCAAAGTACTTATCATGTATCGTGAATACTCGCTATTAAAGTACCAAGATCCTGCAATGTTAGATCTCAAAGAAGTATAGATCCTGCAATGCTTCATCATTTTCCTTCTTGAGTCGGTCCTTCTCTTTCCTGAGGATTTCATTCAGTTTAATCCTCTTCAACCAATCTTTATACAACTTCGTGTACGTGTCTTCCAAGCTTTCATAATCTGAATCGTCATCCTATTCAACATCATCAGAACTAGAGGTAGAGTTGAAACAAAAAAGGTCAGAAGCAGTTAAGGTATCATGTTCTTCAGATGTGATCAATGAAGGTGTGATCACATCTCGGGCAACACCTCGGGCAACACCTGAAGGATTTATTTGGAGAGATTTCCTATCTTTCACAAAGGTTGTCAGAACCTTGTGATCTTCTTTATGGACAACGTTCTCATCGTCAGATTCATTGTCACTTAAAGCGACACTCAAACCCATTCCCTTTTTCAAAAAAAAATATTTGCACATTTTTCAACATAATGACCATATCGAACAAGCCCTACATCTAACAGAATCAAGAGTTTTTTCATCAAACTTTTTCTTATTTTCAATCGAGGGATGAAAAGTAGGAACACTAGGAATATCCATGTTAACAAACACGGGATCAACACTTAGTGTCGTCAAGTGTCGGCTCTGATACCAATTGAAAGAATTATAGCATCGATATATACAAAAAGTTTTGCAGAGATAGATGTGATTGTAGATGTGGTCACATTTACAATCACATGCAACAAAATAAAGAAAACAGAAACAAGACACAAGATGTAAAAAATTATATACAAGCCAACTAGCTTGTAGATGTACCAATATGGTGAAACTTTCCACTAGTAAAAATGTTTGATTCTGTATACAAAGAATACTAAAATCAACTAGTAGAAAATCAATGAAAACTCCTATCTAGAGTAAATCTGATCTTTGTAATACAACTCATCCAACAATAGCCATGTGTGGACTACGTTTATCACAATACAAAAAGCTATGGATGAAAAAGTTAACAAACACAACTGCAGGACTAAATGTTATCTCTGATGTAGTCACATTCGTGATCGCATCCAGCACAGTGAAGCTCCTTGTGCTTGAATGACTCTAAACTCTCTCAACTCTCTTGTGTCTCTTGTATATCTCTTGTGTTATGATTATGCACGTCCTCCTCTCTTATATTGGCATCCAAGACCTTCCAAAGAGTCCTAATAAACATGGAAAGAAGATATATACAAATATAAGACAAGTATTGTAGGTCCCAAGGAGTGTGAGTAAGGTTTAGAAGGGGGGGTTGAATAAACCTTAACAACTTTTTAATTTTAGTCCTTTTAAAATTATAACAGCGTTAACTCAAATAGTTGTGTCCTTGAGGGACAACTAAGTTGGTTATTCAGCTGAGATAGCCACTCAATAGACTCGATAGAGCTGTTGATAGAATAACTCTGTTGTTTAACCTTAACTTTAACTTGGTTGTATTGGTTTTATCAGCAGAAGACTTAACACCCTTGATTTGTTTTAAGTTTGTTTTAACACTTGATTCTTAAGCACTTGGTTATTAATCAGTTGGATAACAAATGTGAGTTTTATCAGCAGATATGATGTAAGTATGTAGAAATGTAAATGTGCTGAAAAATAAATGACACATATAGTTTTTATAGAGGTTCGAAGATGGGGTAATTCTTCTAATCCTCTCTTCTCCAACTCCTGGAGGAATCCACTATGTAACAGATCCATTTACAACGTGGTGAACAGTCTACAGATAACTTTGGTCACACAGCTGGCTTCTCTTCCAACTCAGCTTCTTCACAGGGCAGCTGCCTTGCTACTTTAGCTCACTTCTCAAGCTCTTGGATTTGATCACGAAGCACTCCAATAACTTGATACTGGTTCGACCTTGAACCTTCCTACAATCCTGCTTGGAAAGTAGACCCCTTTTGATTCTTCAAAAGTTTCCTCTTTAATAGATTTGAAGTTGTCTTTCCTTCACAGCTTGTGTTGGATCGATTTCCTTCAAGTTTCAGGCTTGAGGATTTGGTTGAATACACTTGAGAATATTTGCAGGTTAATTGCTTTAATATTGCTTGCTTGTTCGTGGTTCATGTAACCTTTTCTCAATGAGTTTCCTCAGCCTTTTATATTGAACTTTTGAAATTTTGTCCGTTGAAGAGATGTCTTGTCTTGTTGCAGTCCTTGATGTTGACATTTTCTCATATTTAATGTCTTGCAGCATTGCAGCGTATCTGACACTTGGTGCAGTGCTTCCCATTGGTTTGTTCCTTTTGCACACAACTGGAACTAACCCTTTATCTCTTACAACTTTAACATGTTACCATTCTGAGTAACATTCTTGACTTTCATCAACGGATCTCATTCATTGTCTTGACTGAGATCTTTTATTCCCTGTGTGACTTGGGTTAGCTTCCAATCTTTGGATGACTCATCTGTCACTTCAAATTGAGACTTGGCTTCTTGAGTTGACTTGACTGACTCTTCACACAGCTGTTTCACAGCTGATACACTTTCAGTCGAGTTATTGACTTTTATTCTTTACCATACTCAGGTGTCTTGCAGTGGAGTCTTCACTTCAGTCTTCAGTTGACTTCTTGTATTTCTTGGCGTGGCTGACTTGACTCAGCTTTTTCAACCCTATCTATTACAATACAAATTACAAGGAAAATGGGGTGCCAACTTTCTAGTTTAAGTTTTACATGGCATCAGTCAAAATCTATAAAATAAATTTCCTAACAATTTCCCCCTTTTTGATGATGCCAAAACTTAAAAACATTTAACAAAATATAAACAACAAAGATACATACAGACAATGCAGTAACAAAGAATGTATGCTTGAAATAGATCGTTTTATTGATCATAGCATTCTTGTCCTTTACACAGCTGTTTACATTTGGTATCAAAGCATTCTTTATCAAAGCAAAACATACATCTATGCTAAGATACAAGAATAAATACAAAGTGAAAATTTTACAGAAAAATTCACTAAGTATTATAGATGACTTACATGAATGTATTTACATAAGTAATATACATGAAAGGGTTTAAAGAACACTTCCGCCTTCACGCTCCTCCTTCTTTCTTCTTCAGCTCTCTTGTCGTCATCAACTCTCTTTCTTTTTCTTTCTTCTTCTTTAGCTCTCTTCTTCTTTTTATAGGCTCGTTTAGAAGCATCATCCCTTCGCTTCCTCTCGAGCCATTGTTGTGTTTGCCTTTCGTTCTCTCTCTTCTTGTCTTCTTCATCGCCTCCGCATTCTTTCCCCGCCACTTCCGGATTGGCCAATTCATCTTACCCAATTAAAGTAGATCATCCCTTTCTTTTCGGGGTCTACATATTCAACATTCTTAGGTTTTGGTCGAGTTCGGGAACCTCTTCCACCACCACTTCTTCCTCTTCCTTCTCGGGTGTGTCTCGCACAGAGTCTTCCTTTTTGGCGAGTGATCACTGAAGAGGGCTGCCGAACTTCTTCACACAATGCAAGACCTTTCTCCCAAGATTTAATCCTTGCTTGGGCTAGTGTCATTCCTTGAAATAGCCTTCGATTCGAGCATTTTGAATTCTTCAACCGATCTGTGCTCGATCCATTGTCGTATAACATCTTAATACTTCCATTGTTGAATACCACCATATTGTTTCAAAGACATCCTCAACACGGGCATCCTCGCTTTTTGGAGAACTCCTCGAACCCCGCTTCAATGATTTTTCTTTTCTCCGTCATTGGCACATCGAGTGTTCAATGGGTAGGGTTACTGGGAGTTTGCTCAGATGGAGGCAAAGAATATGACCTGCTGGGGTTTATGTGATTATCATTAAAGTAAGATCTTTCGAACTTTCCCCTCTTGCTTTACCTTTTATCAGTAGCGTCTGTCTTCTCATTGTCAGTTTCTTTAGTTTTTCTTTTTTAAATTTCTTAGGGACTCCTCTTCCCCCTTTTTGGCATCATCAAAGGAAAGAGGGACCCCAGGGAACATGCTTGCGAGCATGAAGTCGAGTCTGCTTAGAGCTAAATTTTGTTTCGAGTCAGCTATTGCATAAGCTGCTCGAAATTCTGAGCGAGTTGCCTTGGAATCGACTGTCACCAACTTCATTTCAGCCATGAGTAGGTAGAATTTTTCATTCATTGTGTTTTCAAAGCGCATAATTTCTTTTCTCTGGAATTCTTGTAGTAGCTCCATTTCAGTCTTGTGATACTCATGTAGCCTTTCGATGTATGCTTGCATCCTTTGCTTGATATCAGGATTGTCAGCACTCCACACGAGCATTCTGCCATATAATGCTTTAAAATAACGAACTTGTTCGAGTTGCATGGCAGTTTGCTGTTGAGACCATTCCCAGATCCGTACTACTATCCCTGTTAAGTCGGCTGTTAGGGTAGCATCCCTGTTGTCCAGTCTTAAGTTTAGTGAGGCCTGATGTCTTTCAATTTTCTCAATCTCTTCACAGATTTTATTGAAGACCTCAAGAATCTCAGTTGTCTCACTTGATTCAGATGCAGGCCACTCTTCATCAAAGTCAAAATCTGCTAGAACAATGGTGTCAGTGGGGATGATTGGATGTTCTCTTACAGTGAATCCTCGTTGTTCAGCAGCGGTCTCTTCTTCTAACTCTGGTAGGATCTTTGTGAAAGGAAACATCTCTTGAAAGGCATCATCGCGCACGTATGGGATGGTTTGCAAGGTTTGTGCCTGCGATGACTCAGCTCTATTTGCCTCAGCCGCGGTAGCTTCATCGGCGTGTGTAGCATCTGTGGGAGCCTGCAACGGAGCTGGTGTAGTCGCATCGCGTAGGCGTGGAAGCCTCGCACAGATTGATCGGGTCTCTGGGGGGCGATTGAGACATTTTGCCCAGCTAACCGAGCCTCACTGTCTTAACAGTGTCCTCGGTCTCAGTTGATTTTTCTGAATGAAAAACCTGTTCCACTGCTGTATCATCAGCGTCATCGGATGATGATGAGACTTGGGGAGTTGGCTCATCATCAAAATTGAACTTTGTACGAGCTGCTTTGTCACTTAGCTAGCTCTTAGTTTTGAGAACATTCTTAGCTGGGTCTTTAGGATCTACAACCGGAGTGGACTCAGCTTCATCTTCTCATCCCAAGAATGATATATCTAAGTTCTCCTGGGAGTCATGAAGTGCGCTTATCTCCTTTTCTATTTCAGCGCTTTGAACTGGAGGAATGTTCTGTGTCTCTTGACCCTTACCCAGGGAAGTCTCAACCTCCCTTAGGCCTTCAATACCTCCAGCAGACTCAACTGATGTTAGGCCTTCAGTGTTCCCTTCAACAGTCTCAACTTGGGTGCCCAAAATCCCAATGTCATCACTAGTGCCCTTAGATCCATTCTTCGATTGTACATGGGGCGTGGCTACAGCGACAACTAAGGCAATGTGTTGTGCCACTCCCAGAAGATCGGTCTGCAGGAGAGATTGAGATGACTCTCCTGGTCCTTCAAATAATTCTTTGCTCTTGCATCCTGGATTTCCTCGAGCCTCTTTGCATATTCGACTTCTCTGCTGCAGCAGTGGGATCCTCATCATTTTCAGAGAACACATAGAGATGTGTATGAGTGTGGTCGTGAGAGCCAGTAAACTCACACATCTTGGCTTTCTCAAGTGTTCGAGCTTCCTTGGATACTTTTTCTTTTTCTTCCTCCTTAATGATTCAAAGAATATCCATGCAAGTTTCTTCATCAAGGGCCTGTCGCACAGTCTCTATGCCGAGGAATCGCAGCAATTCCTCTTCTTCATCAATAAACTCAGGGTTTGTGAATTGTACCCTGGAGTGATCAAGTTTCCATGACCTCCACTCTCGTAGGTGTCATTGGATGTCTGGATACAATGGAGAGTACATTATTATATCGTCATCATCATTCTCATCTTCTTCTCCTCCTGTTTCAGGAATTGAAGGCAAGAGATTCTGCTCCTCCTCACCTTCAGCATCATCAATGGTAGGTGGAGAGACAACTTTTTCAATCGTAGGTTCGCTTGTCTCGCATTTTACTTCCTCGATTTCTGTCGTCGTACAGTTGTGTCTTTGGGTGATGTTTGCTGCTCATCATCAGCAGACTTAGCCATTTTATCGATCACTTCAGGAGACTGCTCTTCTTGATTTCCAGCAGTCTCGGTCTCTTCCTTCTCCAGCTGAGTTGCAGACTCAGTTGTTTTCTCAAGGTCAGAATGCCTGACCAGCCTTCTCTTCCTTGGACGAACTAGATGAACTTCTGGTTCTGATTTAGTAGATTCATCATCGGTGGGAACTTGGGTATTCATCTTAGAGGGGGTTGTCTTCCTCGACTTGGCAGTCCTCTTCTTCTTTGTGACTTGAGAAGGGATTGAGGGTTCCTTCTCAGTCTCTACTACAGGGGCAGGTGACTCGGCTGCACGGGCAGGGGACTCGGTTGCACGGTCAGGTGCATCATTTTTCTTAGATGTAGCAGATGTGTCTTCGGGGTCAGCTGATTCACCCTCACCTGTATCCGTCCTCTTGGCATGGGCTCTCTTCTGGGCACCTGAGAGGTTTGCCCTAAACATATTTTTGTTGACATGGAAGGGTTTTCCATGTGAAAGGGCAATACCCTTCACTTCCAGCAGATGGCCAATCACAAGGCCATATCCGAGAGAACATCCAAATGAACCATCTTCCTTGAAGGTCTTGTTCAAAACATTCTGCCAGAGTCTTTTGTAGATGAACGCAGCCCAATTAACTTTCTTGCCCTGCATGATCGTAGCCATGACGATCAGCTTAGTCTTTGACAGCAGGTTGAAGCTGCCAAACTTCATATCTACATATTTGGAGACGACATCCATCAGCTTATGGTAGTCGTCCTTCAGCAGTTTCTTGTCAGCTGTGTAGACTACCTTAGCAGCATACTCATGTTTGGCTACTTCTTTCCACGCAGTAGCCAAGTCTACATCAGCTTCATGTATCTCCTTTAGCCCTTCAGAAGGCAATAAGCAGTGCTCAACAAGGTCCTTAGCACTTATTTTGATGTCCTTGCTGTGGACAGAAGACTTGATTTATTCGTCCTGCACCTCCACATCATAGAACATTCTACCTCTTCTAGGTAAGTGTGAGAGTATTCTATAGTTAGGAAAAGCCTTGAGACCTGAATTTTCTATCATTTCTGCGATCTTCTTAACAAGGGTTTCATCAGAACCCTGCTTCACCATTCGTCGAAGTCTATGGACGATCCTGAGTGGATTTGCTTTGAGAGCTTAACGTAGTCGATCTTTGGTGCCATTTTCAGAGAGTTTTACCGATTAAAAACTGAAGAACTTTCTTGAGTATACTTAGAGTTTCCAAGAGAGAATAGAACTTGCTTTGCTTTTGCTTTGAAGATGAACAATTTCAGTAAGGGAGAAAGAAGACTGAAAATCGTATATAAGGGTTATGAAAGGACAGTTCTAAGGATTTTGAATTTTTGATCAAGATCAACGGTTCAGATTATGACGTCAAACCGCATTTAATTCCCCGCATTAAATGCAGCAGCATTTATATCCAATCATATACTTACTGTGCAGCTTTTTACTGTACCCGTCATTATTACGATGGCGTCATCCTTAAAAACATTCCCGCTCATTTAAAACGACTGCGTTTTTGTCACTTAGTTCATAAATGACTCAGCTTATATCAAATATGACTTAACCCTGCTTCTATCTTCTCATTAAGTGACTCAGCTGTCAGCTAACTCGATACAGTTGACTTCCCGATGTGGCTATTTCACTTGGCTAATGTGTGAAGCTTGCTCTTTTCTCATTTTCTCATTTTCTATCTCTGCTGATTGAGTCTTCTGAGTGTCAACTCAGCTCAATTAACCCTAACTCATTTTTAAGCTCTTCAAATTTTGATTCACATAGAGGCTTAGTGAATATATCATCTAACTGCTTATCAGTTGAGATATATTACAAGGTGATGTCTTTCTTTTCAACATGATCTCTTATAAAATGATATCTGACATGAACGTGCTTTGTTCTTGAATGTAAAATAGGATTTTGTGTGATTGCATAGCACTAGTGTTATCACACATAATTGGAATCTCTTTTTCTTCAATCTCATAGTCTCTCGCTTGTTGTCTCATCCATAAGACTTGGGCACAACAATCGCCATAGCCTATGTACTCGCTTGTTGTGGATGTGGTTATTGAGTTTTGCTTCTTGCTAAACCAGGAAACCAATCTATTTCCAAGCATTTGACATGTACCTGAAGTACTCTTCATGTCAACTCTACATCCAGCATAGTCTGAGTCTGAGTAATTAATAAGCTTGAATCCACCTTCTTTTGGATACCATAAGCAAACTTCCTGGCATCCCTTCAAATACCTTAGGATTCTCTTAGCTGGAGTCATGTGGCTCTCCTTTGGTGCAGATTGAAATCTTGCACATACACCTACAAAGAAAGGTGATATCCGCTCGCGGGCTCTTTCGTTAAGTAGAGCAATGATCCAATAAGTGCTCTATATCTGGTTTGATCTACAGCCTTGCCATCTGCATCCATGTACATCTTGATTGATGTGTTCATTGGAATTTTCACAGAAGACTTCTCTTCCATACCAAATTTCTTCATTAAATCTCTGGTATATTTTGTTTGACTTATGAAGGTTCCATCATTCAATTGCTTGACTTGAAGTCCTAGGAAGAAAGTCAGCTCTCCCATCATGCTCATCTCAAATTTACCTTGAATGAGGTTTGAGAACTTATCACACAGCTCTTTATTTGTGGATCTAAAAATGATATCATCCACATATATCTGAACAAGCAGTATACTCTCTCCATCTTGAATTCTGAAGAGTGTTCTATCCACTTTGCCTTTGGTGAATCCATTGTCAGTTAGAAATTGGGACAATGTATCATGCCAAGCTCTTGGTGCTTGTTTCAATCCATTTAAGGCTTTCTTGAGCTTGTATACCATATCTCCAATAGTTTTCTGCTCAAAACCTGGAAGTTGTTCAACATAGACTTCTTCCTCTAATAATCTATTTAGAAATGCACTTTTCACATCCATCGATATACAAAGATGAAATTCTTGTATACAACATAGGCAAGAAACATCCTTATTGCTTCCAATCTTGCAACAGAGCAAAGGTTTCATCAAAATCGATACCCTCTTCTTGGCAATATCCTTTGCTACGATCTTGCTTTGTTACTCACCACAGATCCTCCTCATTCATCTTGTTTGAAAACCCATTTTGTGCTAATAACATTTTGATGGTTGGTCTCTGCACCAATTCCCATACCTTGTTTCTTTCAAATTGATTCAGCTCTTCTTGCATGGCTTGAATCCAATGTGTGTCATCCAATGCTTGAGACACATCTGTTGGCTCTATTTGAGAAATAAAACAAGTGAGCATTGCTTCATGATGTGCTCTGGATCTGGTTCTTATGCCATCTCTAACATCTCCAATAACTAACTTTGGTGGATGGTCTCTCAGCCATCTCACATCAGGTTGGAGCAAGTCAGCTGGATTCAGCCGTCTCATGACTAAGTTGTCCGAACAACTCTTTCATCTTCATTTTGTAGACTTTCTAGTTGTCTTTGACATTGCCTATCTCATCTTCATCGGGTTGATTGCTCTTACTTCGGCTTCAACATAAGGACTCTTCTGCATAGTTGGTTGATTCAGCTTATCAGCTAACTCTTCAATATCTTCTCCATTCACATTAGGTTCATCAAAAACCACATGGATAGACTCTTCTTCGTGACCATAGTCCTCTTGTTCAAAGACTCTATAGTCTTTGCTCTCGGTGAGTATCCCTAAAAGATACCTTCATGACTTTAGCATCAAAAGGCTTCAAATTATCTTTGCCATTGTTATGGATGAAACATTTGCATCCAAATATCCTCAAGTACCCAACATTTGGCTTTCTCCCTATCCAAATCTCATAGGAGTCTTGGTTAATCACGTTGATCATGCATCTATTTTGAGTAAGATGCAAGGTGTTAATGGCTTCACCCAAAATCTCTTAGTAATCCAATCAAACAGCCTTCCTTGAGAGTTTTGTTCCTTCTTTTCCTACTCCATTTCGATGTGGAGTTCTTCTCAGATAACTCATGAGCAATACCATTTTCAACACAATACTGAGTAATTATCCAATTGACAAACTCAGTTCCTCTATCATACCTTATCTTTATAATGGTTTGGCTCTTTTCATTTTGAACTCTTTTCATCAGCTGAGGTAACTTCTGCAAAGTTTCCTTCTATTTGCACATGAAGATTGTCCATGTATATCTTGAATAATCATCTACCACCACTAAGGTGTATTTCTTTCCACTTATGCTGGCTGGTTCAACTGGACCAAATAGATCCATATGCAACAGATGTAATATCCTTGTTGAAGAATGATTTGGCTTGTCCTTAAATGAATTTTATTTGCTTTCTCATCTGGCATGCATCACATACACTTTCCTTCTTGTACACTGAGTCTGGCAATCCTTCCACAAGATGACTCCTTGCAAGCTTGTTGATAGTCTTGAAGTTTAGATGACTCAGCTTCTTGTGCCCCCCAACTTGACTTGATTCGGTTGTGCTCTTTGCTTTGTGACAAGTGCTTGGTGCAAAGAAGAGACCAATCTCCCACATACATATTCTTCCTGTCTTGATCCTTACAAAGACTATTTCATTTGATTCAAGATCTTTGATCCGCACACTCCCATATTGAATCCAACGTTGTAGCCCTTGTCACAGATTTGGCTGATGCTTAATAGGTTGAAGTTGAGGCCTTCAACATAAGCAACATCTGTGATTTCCAATCCATTCTTCTTGATAGATCATGTGCCTTTGATTTCCCCTGGAGTTTCATTTCCTCCAAATATGACTTTTGCACCTCTAATCTCCTTGAATCTTGACAGATTTATCTTGTTTCCTGTCATATGTCCGGAACAACCACTATCCATGTACCAGGTTCCGCACTTTCATTGTTCCTTGAACATGCAATCAAGGAAATCAGTTTTTAGTTACCCATACTTGCCTGGGTCCTGAGAGGTTAGTGTTATAAGATGATCCAACCAACCTATAGCCAAAGGACTTGACTCTAAGAGGTTGTCATCTATTAGTGCCATAGTCATAGTGCACATTAGCAAATTGCTTGGGGGTTTTAGGTTCATACAGCTATCTCTTTTGTCTGTATGCCTGTGTGTGTGTTTTAGCAATTGCTTTCTTGGGATAGTTGTGATGTTTCTGATTGTAGTGCCTGGGTGCATATGTGTGCTGATAATAGCTCTTTTCCCTTTGGAATGACCTTTGCTGAGGTTTAGGTCTTTGCCACTTAGGCTTGTATTCCATTGGTCTTTGCTGATATTTCACATTGTACCAATCAGCTTGGTTTTGATAATTTCTACCATTCCCATCATATGTACTTCTCTGACAAAATTTATGGGGTTTCTGGTAGCTCTGTTTGCTTTTCACAGAGTATTTTCTGTTTGGAGTTTGTTGAGGAACTCGACTGGATTTCTTCTCAGTTGTCCTCTCAAAGATACTCAATCGGGTATTTTCCTTTCCTTTATATCCAAGGCTAGTTTGTTTGTGATTATTCTTAGGAGTGAATGTGGGTGCAATATTTGGTGTTTTGGATTTTGAGATGCTTCATTGCTTGAAGATCCTTTTTTCCAAAATCACTCTTGGAGTTTGACTGTGCACAAAGGAATGAATCATATGCCTGTTTTATCTCCACATTCTTTTTGACTCATGATAAGATCATTCAATGATTTGGATGCTTTTGTAAATGAGGCAATCACATTTTTGAGGTCTTTTTCCCTCTTTTCTATAAAGCAGACTATCTCTCGCTATCATTTTGGCATTCTCGGCCTTGATTTGTGTTCTCATCGGCCTATGTGACTTAGAGTACTCGGCTCTTTAGTCACCATTTGTGAGTTTTTTTTGAAATGGTTGTTTTCCTCATTTAGAAGTGTGTGTGAGGATTTTATGTGCTCAAAATATTTCATCATTTTGCCTAATGAATCATAAAGATCGAGTGGGTGATGAAGTGTGTGTATCACAATCACTATCACTTGAATCCGAATGAGATGAGTTAGAGTGTACCTCATCTTCTTGATACAGTTGATCTTGTTCTTTAGCCATAAGCGAGATCATGGCCTCTTCTTCGAGTCACTTGAGTAGTCACTTCACTACTCTCGAGTCTGCACGCTTCTTTAGACTTGGCTATCTCAATATCTCGCAGCCCAACACGGCTTTCTTCTTTTCCTACCTTCTTTCTTTGAAGAGTTTTCTTTCTTCTTCATTCCTATATTTGTTGACTGGTGGATAGGAACAGTCAACTACAAAGTGTCCTGGTTGTCTGCAATTCCAACATAGGTTTTTAGCTCTTTGATCAGCTCTTTCTGTTCTTGGATTATCAGTTCTTTGATATTCAGCCCTTTGATGCTCAGCTCTCTTGGGTGGCCTATCTTCCCTTGAATTAGAGGGAGTTGAATGTCTCCTGAGGTTTCACCCTTATTTCTTTTATAGTTCTTATTGAAGAACTTGTTGAATATTTTAACCATTAGGGCAATCTCCTCCTGGTCTATGGCTTCCTTTGGTTTAGCTCTCTTTCCATCCTTGACTATTAGTGCAGCTGTCTTGGGTATAGCTGTCTCTTCTTGCTCTTTTCTTCTCAGCTCAAACTCATAGGCTTTGAGGTCTGAGAATAGCTTATGGTTAGATGTTCTTGAGAGGTTCATTGAATGTCTCAGGGCCATAGTCTTCATTTCCCATTCATTGGGAGGCTTTTAGATCTTCATACACATTTCCTTTTGTGTATATTCTTTCCCAAGAGTCGAAAGCTAATTTGTGATTTTGGTGAACTGCATCCGGTGATCCATAGTTTCACCGCAAGCATTTTAAGTTTTCAAATTTTTGAACAAAGAATCGACATTTATTTTATTTAACTGCTCGATCCTTCACAAATTAAAGTCAGTTTATTCCAGATTTCTTTTGCAGATTTGCAAGATTTGACTTTGTTGAACATTGCTTTGTCCAAAGTCTTGTAAAGTATGTCCTTGGCCACATTGTCCAAGTTGTATCTCTTCCTATTTTCATTTGTCCACTCAGTCCTTGGTTTTTCAACCATGGTTGGTCTTGCCACAATGGCAGCTTCTTCTCCTTCAGCTGCAGATGCTCTTATTGCAGCCGTGTTCACTTTCAATATTTGCAGTGGCCCATCCTCTATCACAAGCCACATTTCATCGTGTAGAGCAGATAGATGAGTCTGCATACGAATTTTCCAATCATCAAATTCTTCAACAGTGAACATAGGAATGCGTGTTAAATTTTCTTCCATGATAATAACTTAGCTAAAAATGAAATATTTTGAAAATGCAAGTGTTTAAAACCTCTTTGAAAAGATAAAGATCTAGTTCAGTAACCAGTGCGGAAGGCTCAATGAACCAGCCACTCTGATACCACTTGTAGGTCCCAAGGGGTGTGAGTAAGGTTTGGAAGGGGGGAGGGTTGAATAAACCTTACCAACTTTCGATTTTAGTCCTTTTAAAATTATAACAGCGTTAACTCAGATAGTTGTCCTTGAAGGACAGCTAAGTTTGTTATTCAACTGAGTTAGCCACTCAACAGACTCGATAGAGTTGTCGATAGAATAACTCTATTGTTTAACCTTAACTTTAACTTGGTTGTATTGATTTTATCAGCGGAAGACTTAACACCCTTGATTTGTTTTAAGTTTGTTTTAACACTTGATTCTTAAGCACTTGGTTATTAATTAGTTGGATAGCAAATGTGAGTTTTATCAGCATATATGATGTAAGTATGCAGAAATGTAAATTGCTGAAAAATAAATGACACAAATAGTTTTTATAGAGGTTCAAAGATGCGGTAATTCTTCTAATCCTCTCTTCTCCAACTCCTGGAGGAATTCACTATGAACAGATCAGTTTACAACGTGGTGAACGATCCCAGAGACAAACTTAGTCACACATCCGGATTCTCTTCCGACTCAGCTTCTTCACAGGGCAGCTGTCTTGCTACTTCAACTCACTTCTCAAGCTCATGGATTTGATCACGAAGCCCTCCAATAACTTGATACTGGTTCGACCTTGAACCTTCCTACAATCCTCCTTGGAAAGTAGACCCCTTTTGATTCTTCAAATGTTTCCTCTTCAACAGATTTGAAGTTGTCTTTCCTTCACAGCTTGTGTTGGATCAATTTTTTTCGTGTTGCAGGCTTGAGGATTTGCTTGAATATACTTGAGAATATTTGCAGGTTAATTGCTTGCATATTCGTGGTTCATGTAACCTTTTCTCAATGAGTTTCCTCAGCCTTTTATAGTGAACTTTTGAAATTTTGCCCGTTGAAGAGATAGACTAATTTCAAAAGTCACTTGTGTTCATTGGCTTGTCTTGTTGCGATCCTTGATGTTGACATTTCCTCGTATTTAATGCCTTGCGCAAAGATTGCAAAGATATCCGACACTTGGTGCAAACTTTCCGCTTCCTTATCACACAACTGGAACTAACCCTTTATCTCTAACAACTTTAACATGTTACCATTCTGAGTAAAATTCTTGACTTTCATCAATGGATCTCATTCAGTTGTCTTGACTTGACCGCAATCTTTTATTCCCCAGGTGACTTGAGTTAGCTTCCAATCTTTTGATGCCTCGTCTCTCACTTCAACTTGAGACTCGCTTGAGTTGACTTGATCGACTCTTCACACATTGCTTCAAACAAACACCTTCAAATCGAGTTCTCGACTTTTCTTATTTGCCAAATACTCGGTGTTCTTGCAAAATGAATCTTCACTTTATCTTCAGTTGACTTATTGTATTTCTTAGCGTGGCTGACTTGACTCAGCATTAACATTTAGACCATCCACATGCAATACATTCCGTAGCCTAGGTAGGCCATCAACATTCAAAGTCCCTTTCCAACAATTTTCTACCTCCACCTCCATAAGTTACATTACCACCATCATGCTTCTCATAGTCAGTCAAATACTCCAAAGTACTTGTCATGTATCGTGAATATCCACAATCAAAGTACCAAGATCCTGCAATGTTAGATCTCAAAGAAGTATAGATCCTGCAATGCTTCATCATTTTCCTTCTTGAGTCAATCATTCTCTTTCCTAAGGATTTCATTCAGTTTAATCCTCTTCAACCAATCTTTATACAACTTCGTGTACCTGTCTTCCAAGCTTTCACCATCTGAATCATCATCCTATTCAACATCATCAGAACTAGAGGTAGAGTTGAAACAAAAAAGGTCAGAAGCAGTTAAGGTATCATGTTCTTCAGATGTGATCAATGAAGGTGTATCACATCTCGGGCCACACCTCGGGCAACACCTGAAGGATTTATTTAGAGAGATTTCCTATCTTTCACAATGGTTGTCAGAACCTTGTGATATTCTTTATGGACAACATTCTCATCGTCACACTACAAGAATTTCGCTAATACACAACGGATATAATCTATTGTGTATTACAATAATTGATCGTTATCGTAGATGGTGTTGTAAAAAAGTCCGCTCAATGACAAAGCGAGTTTAAATCCGTTGTCGTTAATAATAAGACAACGGTTATAATCCGTTGTCATTGAGCGGGCTTTTTTTACAACACCATCTACGACAACAGATGATTAATGTAATACACAACTGATTATATCCGTTGTGGTTTTGAAGTATTACAACATTTTTACAAGCCATAATAAACGTTGTAATTTTGGACCGCGGCTAACGCATGCATTGCAAATATCAATTATTCCAAATAATAACCTAATAACACAATAAATCAAATTCAAAATCAAATTCATTGCAAATATCAATTATTCCAAATACAACTTAATCCAAATATGAATAATTGTACAACCATAGCTAGTTGACCAACAAAAGATACTAAGACCCACACCAAGTCCACTACAAATTAGAAAATAGGCTAGCATCCAAATATGCTTTTATTTTTTCCATTTATAGTACTTGTTTCTACAATACCACGACTAACACCAAGTATAGCCTTCATTTCGTGCTTTAGCATTGCCTTGCAACTCTTCTTTTCGCTTCTGCATTGCTTTTACATAACTCTAAAATCTCCATCTTGATATCCTGAGACAAAATAAATAATAATCATTAGAAACAGTCTCCTTTATGAATCTACTTTCAATTATCCCCAAAAAAATGAAAAATAACTTGATCATTATAATATGCAAATCTTTCGGAAAAACAAAAACTGAAAGACAAAAAATATATTCAATAGACCCTATCATCCGCTGGATGGAACTTACTAAGAGATGTAGTCTTACCACCTCCATTCACACCAACAATCATGATAACAACTGGTTTCCTAGTGAAAGGAATATGTTAGCAACTTATAACGTTATTTCGTATATGAATTACTAAAAAGGTGATCATGAAGGCATTAATTAACCCATCATCTGCTTCAGGATAACATATATTACCAGTTGCAAACAAAAAGAAATAAAAGGTTTAGGATAAAGATACGTACCATTTGTGATATTCTTTTGGCCTCAGTAATAAGACGTCTTCCTCCTGGGCAGGGTACTCCGGCAACTTTTACCTGAAGCAAACAATGTCAGACTAGAGATTATCTATCACTTGGGTCACTTTCTACCATGACTACACTACACACTTCTTACCTATAAGCTTCTCTATATGTATGTACCACTTCAACTCATACTGATTCACAATTGATATCGCAACACCAGACCGTCCAGCACGAGCAGTTCTTCCTACCCGATGTATATAATCCTGAAACCATATAAAAAAATGAGATGCCATGATGGATATATGAAAACATATGAACTATCCCAATTCTCATGCATATACTAGACAACATCAAGTCAACTTTTTTGTTGACGTGATAGTCCAAACATATCTTTATCCAATGACAGTGAAAGTCAAAAAGAAGGAGAAGCAGAACACTGTAATATATCAAGACGTAATGAAATGTAAAAAGGAGAAAGTAAAAGGCACCAACAGAGTAATGAAATGTAATATCCACTATACAATTGATGTTTGTTTACACTTGATACCTTGAGATTTTGGTTCTCAATCCTCAAAGCCAACACGTCTCCAGAAGCATCTTCATTAACAGTAGCCTAGTAAAGAAACAATCAAGAGTAAGAAAATAGAAAAAGCAGTTTTAAGCCATCACTTACTCTCAATTAAGGGATAAGCAATGAAACATATATTGAGTGTTGCATGTGTGATTGCTTTTTGTTCCTTTTTTTTTTGTTTTTTTCAAGTTCTGATTAAAAACTAAACTATAGTTTAAAGTTGGACAGATATTAAACACTTAAATCAAAGCAAGATAGTACATGTCACAATATAAGACTTTTTAAAAGCTTATTCTACACCAAGAGCATTATCAAATTACAGTCAATAACATGCAAAACTAAGTTGATACAACGAATGAATCCCAACTGCGATTAAAGAAAGGCCACTCTGTTGTAAAATTACAAATAAAGCACATTAAATGATTGAACATTCCTAATTAAGACTAACTAAAACGTCCTGCGGTGAAGACAACACTTACATCAATGTAAGGCATAGTGAACATGTTAAATGTTGGAATGAATTACTTCTACTGCAAATACTCATATGGACATCAATCTTACCAGTGACTAGGTCAACCTTCGGATGAGCAGTAAAAGAATGTGACAATCTTTTGCCATAGTCCAGCATGCCAATGGTTTCCAGATCTCCATCTTCCAAAACCTTGATGGCATCTGAACAACAGATTGGAATACTAAATAAAGACATATATATACAATATTCTAAGGAGCATACACATTCTTTTAATGAAAGTGAGAACTTTTCACCTAAATATAAGTCAAGTCAACAGAAATTGAATAGGAGAAAATACTGATGAGGGAAGGGCTAGAACAGAATTAAATTAAAGCATTTGAAAAGGAACATAGTTATAGAATAAAGACATGAAAAAGAAAGCATGCTTACATGGTTTATCCCCCTCGTTGAGAGCCAAAAGCTTCCCGTGGTGGTATATTAAAGATGTATTAGCTGAAAAAAGAACCCCACAATCATTTCTAAATTGCAATTTTGTTCAAACCAGCTAGTTTTAATTCTTGTGTTGATCTATATTAAGAGAGATACTTTGGTAGCTACATAACAAACCAAATGTTGAGCTCATGCAATATCCTAACTACACACTAGAATGTAAGAATAAGCTCATGCAACAAAAAGAATTTCCACATACAAACCATGTGCGGTGTTAGATTAAATAGAGACATGAAATGCAACAAAATTGCTGCCGAAATCAGTACCAATTATTCTCCATTTCAAATAATAGGGAAAAGAAGGCTGAGATAAAATAAAACACAAATATAGATAGCTTCTCTTCCTAAACTAGAAAAATTATCAACTTCAGGAATACTTACAAAGGTTATAAGCAAAATAAGTGGCCTTGAAGTCCCAAGTCTCCTCTTGAAATCAAGAAGGTTAAGCAACGACAACCACTTAAACAGTTTGCCGACAAAAAACTAGGGGAAAACTTCCAGCACTGCGCCGTAGCTACCGATTAGAAGCGGAATCATGAAGTCTCCGGCTATAAAGACATCAATGAGTGAGTTTCGGCGTCGTTGACAGCGACGACGGAAGCGGCGCCGGGAAGAAAGCGACGCGGGGAAGGGGTGCGGCGGAGGTGGTCTTGAGATAGACGAACTTGTGCGAAAGGGGCTAGGGCATTTTGAGAGAGAAAGAGAGACGGGAGTCTCTATTCTGCACAATCAGAATTGTAATTTTTATTTTTGTTTTGTTTTGTTGAGAAGTCATTTACAATTTTTAGATTGTGTTTAAGCTGCTTTGTTTAAGTTGCTTTTTTTTTTCTCTTTTTTCCGATAAATGCTTTGTTTAAATTGCTAAATTAAAAGGCTCAACCTAAAGTTGCTAGTTATATTTATGTTTAAGTTGCTAAACTAAAAAGTCTGATTTTAAAGTTGCTAGTTATATTTTTAGACTTATGTTTAAGTTGCTAAACCAAAAGGTTTAACATATAAAGTTGTTTAGTTATATTTGATTATTATTATTTTCAGATTAAATAAAATAAAGATTTCATAAAAAAACAAAAATTACAACTCCCAATAGTTTTAGAATTATGCTAAAGTTACTAAACTAAAATTGATAAGTTAACTAAAAGTGATCCTCTCAAAAAAAAAAAAAAGTTAACTAAAAGTGATAGTTATACCATGAGATAATGAGTTGATAACAAAATAAAAATTAAAACTCACAACGCTTCAAGAAAGCATTGTCTTATGCTCGAGTGAACTGTTGTCGTTAACAAAAAAATCCGCTCATCGACAACGGTTTAACGAAAATCCGTTGTGAATACTTATAAGGACAACGATTTAGCTAAAATCCGTTGTCTTTGGGGTGTTGTTGTTGAGCATTTTTCTTGTAGTGTCAAATTCATTGTCACTTAAGGCGACACTCAAACCCATTCCCTTTTTCAAAAAAAATATTTGCACATTTTTCAACATAATGACCATATCCAGAACAAGCCCTACATCTAACAGAATCAAGAGTTTTTTCATCAAACTTTTTCTTATTTTCAATCGAGGATGAAAAGTAGGAACATTGGGAGTATCCATGTTAACAAACACACAGGATCAACACTTAGTGTTGTCGTTGTAAACTCGATACCAATTGAAAGAATTATAGCATGGATATACACCAAAAGTTTTGCAGAGATAGATGTGATTGTAGATGCGGTCACATTTACAATCATATGCAACGGAATAAAGAAAATAGAAACAAGACACAGATGTAAAAATTTATCTACAAACCAACTAGCTTGTAAATGTACCAATATGGTGAAACTTTCCACTAGTAAAAATGTTTGATTCCGTATACAAAGAATACTAAAATCAACTAGTAGAAAATCAATGAAAACTCCTATCTAGAGTAAATCTGATCTTTGTAATACAATTCATCCAAAAATAGCCATGTGTGGACTACGTTTATCACAATACAAAAAGCAATGGATGAAAAAGCTAACAAACACAACTGCAGGACTGAATGTTATCTCTGATGTAGTCATATTCGTGATCGCATCCAGCACAGTGAAGCTCCTTGTGCTTGAATGACTCTAAACTCTCTCAACTCTCTTGTGTCTCTTGTATATCTCTTGTGTTCTGATTATACACGTCATCCTCTCTTATATTGGCATCCAAGACCTTCCAAAGAGTCCTAATAAACATGGAAATAAGATATATACAAATATAAGACAAGTATATCACTAATGTTAGGAAACAAGATAAATATCAAAACAAAACTAAAACATAATCCTTTAATTTTGGAAATTACTTGGGCATCAAAATATACGCCCGAACAATTAGTTTTTTCATTAGTATTAGATTGATTAGATGTATCATCACATCTACGTGTGATCTCTGCACCAGATTCATTTGTAGAAGAATTGAAGTTGTGATTGATCATTAGTCAGTTTCATTATTTTCTGGAATCATGTTTGCTATAATATTGAAATACTGATATATTCTTTGATGTTTTCTTATTTTAGAGAATTTCCTATATGTTTGGATAATGCTCAAGTTATATCAGGAAATTATATATGGGCTGAAGTTGAATCGTTTAGGCCATCTGGTTATTGGTTGTTGTTTTATAAAGTACAAGTAACAAGTTGGACTAGGCAACGCCATTGGCATGCATACATACTCATATGAATAGTAAGACCCAAACTCTGTTGATGTATCTATAACATGTTGGGTAATATTCTGTAGACAACTATAATTTAGACCTTTTTAATAATAAGTGAGTTGTGAAGCATTATAGTTTATTTGGAAGGATCACTAAATTAGAGCTTTTGGGTTAGCCAATTTGCTAGAATTGTACTAGATGGCTGCTTGTGTTTTTTCTTTGTTATTACATTTTGGAGCAATGCATCAACTTCTGCAAAACTATGGTAAAAACCATGTTTTATCAGGAGAAAACAATTGGTTTTTCTGTGTTTTTCTTTTATTGATCAAGCTTCTTATTTCCAGGTTCATCAAAATTTTACATCTTCAACTACCATTTGGGATAGAATGTGCAGAAATAAGTTATCGGTTGGCGAACCCAGGCAGTCCTCAGTTTTACGCGATCAGGAAGCTTCTCCGTTAGAAGCATCTTCTAGTTCAGGCCTTTGTTGTAGTAACGAAAACATGCAATGGATTTTTGGTGATCGGACTTCTAGATGCAGCGGACTGAATCTTGATCAATTAGTCAAGGCAAGAAATATGGGAATACTAAAATTGTCTCCTGCAGGTGAAGTGGAAAGAGAACTTCTATACTACCAACAAAGACTTCTTTGCAATGTTGTTGAGAGAAAATACATAAGTGGTCTTTACTATCTCTTGTTGCATGTCTTCTATTTATTAATTTATGGCTTTTCCTTTTAGGTATCTGAGTATACATTGTGTGGTTGGATTTCATTTGTTTCTCTTTAAGATTGTACTGAGTTAATTTTCCCTCTATTATTATCTGGCCAGATGATTTAATTTCAAATGTTCTTAGGAGTCTCTCACAGGAGATAGATGTTGCAGGGAAATAAAAATGGGATGTTGTATTAGTTAGTCAGTACATTCATGACCTCAGGAAAGTAAAAGAGCAGCGAAGAAAAAAGTGTCGGTATAAGGAAGCTCAAGATGTGTGGCTGTTGCAACTGTTGTAGCTTCTTCTGGACATCATCAATGAGGAAAGACACCCTAGAAGAATCTTCACAGCACAAGGTCATATTTCACGTAGATTTCTTTGATTATGCTTGTTTAATAATTTTGCTTTAACTTTTTATATGTTTATATACTCGTTGCTTTTTCAGGATTTTCTGAAGAAGAATGCATCTGATATAAGGCCCGGAGTTTACACAATCAATAGTTGTAGCTAGGGCTATGCACGGGACTTGGAAATCACTGGAACCGAACCGATATCCGAACTGAAAAATATCCGAACCGAAAATATCCGTTGACTTTTTGACTTTCTCCGAACTAAACCGTCCCGAAAAGTTTTATGGTACGGTTCTAGAGATTTTTGAAATATCCGGACCGAGAACCATATCGATCCGTACCGAGCCGAAGATTCGAAGCTAGAACCAATTTTTAAGAATTTTTTAATACATACATATATATTATTTTTATCTTATTTATTTTTTGGTATTGTGACACCCCAAATTTAATTAACCTAGAAAATTATCTGATATAATTATTATATTAAGTTTTATTGTCGAAGGTTATGTAAAAATATATGTTCTATTACAACATATATATTTGAAGTAATTCTAGTTGGGATTTATTATTTATTATGAATGTATAATTTGAGATTGTGTTGCCCTTTATGATTGTAGTATTTATTGAGATTGCACTAAAGAAAGGAATTGACTATAATTGTCTGGAGATTTTTACATTCATTATTTTATTTTTTCTTATTTTGTGTGTTTTACTTATGACTATTCTCCGTTTCACCGTCCCAAACCATACCGCCCCGAACCATCCCGTTAGAACCGAATCTCCGTACCGAATTTTTGGTATGGTTCGGTACGGAGATTTTTCTCCACGGTTCGGTTCTAGAGATTGATTTTTAAAATCTCCGAACTTCAGGACGGTTCTGGAGATTTATGAATCTCTCGAACCGTCCCATACCATGCACACCCCTAACCCTAGCACAATCCACGAGCATTCATTTTGTTACTAAAACCAGACAGATGGCCGGAAGCACACACATTCAGGTGGAATGCTCTTCTTCTACTAGTTATCCTCGGGACATGCATGGTGATTGATATGGAAGAATTCTCACTCCTTCCATATGTGGTTATTACGTTTATTTATTTATTCTTTTTTTCATCTGGTCTTGTATTCGTGCTTATGGTTCTTATTATGAGATTTGAGCATGTATTTTCTAATACAGATATGGTTGTACTTGTTGATGTATCCATGTTGGTTTATTCAGCTTGCAACACTATGGAATATATATATATAAGAATATACATGAATGATATTGTTTCATATTGGGATTAATGTTTTTTTTTAATCTTCTTCTAGGTTGATTTATAAAGAAGAACTGGAGGCATGGATTAGGAAATTGGTACATGGTTTTTGGAAGCATCTAAATGATTCACCTTTATGGTGCTCAAATATTTTTGTACTCCATGTGAAAATATTTAGAGACTTTAGCTATCAATCGAGATGAAACTCATAGTTTGAAACAAATTACAATTGTGTATACATTTGAAATAAATGTACATGTAGTTGTTTATAATTTTTGTTGTTTAAAGAACTATATGTTCTGAATATTTAGCAATATTCGTATTTTACCAGTAGATGTGTTTTATGTAATGAGCAATTTGTAAATAATGATTTTCATTTTCATTACAAAAATTATTTATCTTTTAATGGGGAATATTTATTATTAAACCAACATTTAGTGAGGGGATAATAACTATTAATGACCACAATTTTATCAAGAAAACAATATATAATGAGGGGAAAATGACACTTTAATGGCGAAACTTTTCATCATTTGAATTAAGTTTTAATGACGGGATAATTTCATCACTAAATATATTAAGACAATAATGACGGGATGTGTTTACTATCATTATTTACTTTTACCTAGGAGGGTAGTAATGACGGGCCATGGTGGGAAATTTCCCGACATTAAAGGTCTTTAATGACAGGTTTTGGATATATAGCATTGAAATATCCCATCATTATTAATCGCTTTTCTTGTAGTGTTTAGAATCTGATTCTTACATTTTTATTAAGTTCAATGTTGAAAATTATAGATGGACGGAGAAGAGTACCGTGTTATTGCTATAATTGAAGAAATAAATATATTTATCAAAATTTTCCTGCTCTTTGTGTCTTTTTCCAACGACGTTTTATGTTAAGACGTCGTCAGCGTAGACCAAGAAATGGAAAATGTGTTTTGCATGTTTTATTGAGTGTTTTGTGTAATGGTTTATGCATACTTTTGGCGTATTTTATTTTCATGTTGCATCTTTTAGTGTTATGTTGTGTTATTTTGTTAATTTTCTAGGTTTTTGTGGAAAAAACAAGTTTGGAGCAAGAAACGTTAAAAAGTCATTTTGGGCATCTGCGGCAGTCGTCGTATTTTGGGCTTAACGTTTCATCCGAAGTCCAATTGACATGGTTCATGCACCATTGGAAAGCTATGACAAAGTTCTACAATGTCTAGCTACTAAATGCAAATGCGGACGTTTAGATGGGTTACAATCATGTGCAAGTGTAAATAATGTGTCAAAAATTCGGAAATGACACGTCTTAGTATTTTGGCCATAAATCTCATAGAAAATTGATATTGAGGTCATTCAAGTGGCTATGGAAATCTAAGAGATAGATCTATAATTCATATGAAGGACTAAGAGCAAATTCGGACGTTTTGATGGTGTGTGGTCGCACACAAAGTGCGCATCACCACGCACACGCAGCGATAGGCTTTGTCGCGGTTCTTGTGCGGTGAAGTCGCAGCATCGCGATCGATGATTTGTTGCCCAAGTTACGCAATTCATCTTCCGTTTTTGAGCTCTCCCATTTTGTATAGGATTCAGTTTATAAATAAGACTTGAGAGCCCTTATTTTTGAACACATTTACTTCTTATCACTTTTAAACACTAGTTTTTGTTATTTTTTCTTCCATTCAACATTGAGATTGCTTAGGTTCTTCCCATCGGTTATTTTGCGCTTAATCAAAGCGTAATATTTCTTCATTTCTTTTCTCTAATTTCAATTGTTTGGTGATTATTATTATTGCATGATGATGTTTATGATTGTTTTCTTTCTTTCAATTGAAACTATGATCTCATCCTCAAGCATGAAATAACTTCTTTGTTCTAGGATTAGGATGATTTGATTCAAACAAACAAGCATGAGTATTGACTAATTGATTTGCTTTCCTGAATGAATTGCTTTTCTTGATTATTAATTGTTTGGCCAATTTTTGATTGTTTTGAGGGAATAATTAAGATCGGGAGAAGATATTATTCATGGACTAAATTTATTCAGGGGGTTAGATATGAATAATAAATGTATTATCTAATTTGGTTAATGAAAATAGCAAATTGGTTATGGATAGACCTAATCTGTGAATACGTGAGTTATCAAATCTAGACCTAGTTTATATTTGTTTAATTCGAATTGTTAATCGCATGATCAATTAGTTGATATTATGCTTGCAAGTTTGATGAGATGATTTCAAATCCAAGACGTTTTATCCATATTATTTTCACCGGGTTTATTTGTGTTCGTTTTAATTGGTCTTGTATTTATTTTTTCCATGGATAGTTAAAATCAAACAAACCGTTAGAGTGTTTAGGAGTTATTTTCTGCTTATTGTGATACATAATAATTATTTGTCGGCTAAGTCTTCCTTAAGAGATGACTTGTGGTTAACTTGCTACCCTACAATTGATCTCGTTCTCTTTCTTGCGAGCCGCTAGATTAATTTAGGTGTTTAACGGTCAAACAATATTCTCCAAATAGGATGTTTGACCATCTACCTTGTCAAATTGACCATATGCATGAACTAATCGGCATTAGTGATACGCCGTATACAACTATAGATGGATAAAAATGTGTTTGGTATGATATGTTTACTTGAGAATGTTGGAGGTTACAACGGACAACACATGTTCAAATAAGTGAACAAGTAGCATATTCATTTATGTACTTGCTCATTACGAAAAAAATTATTTTGTCAAGTTTGACTTCAAGCGATCAAGATATCCGTGACAAAACATTTTAATTTAGTTCTCCACGTTGTGCTAAGACTCTATGATATTTTACTATGTACACCACAACCAGGGTGATGAATGCACAAATGATACTTCAAAGTGGTTCAAGGTAACTTCGATGCTTTAAGTTGAAGCATTATTCTAAAACTAATGTATCGTAATCCATGTTATAGATGTCTTGAATAATTTTTCTTGTTCATGTAAGATATTGTTATGGTGGTTTGGTGCATTGGATGGAACATATATTGATGTACGGGTTCCTTAAGTTGATAAGCCACAATATAGGAATCATAAAGAAGATTTTTGTCAATGTCTTTGGGTTTTGTGATCAAACAATGGATTATAACTTCATTTTGTCCGGATCGGAGGGATCGCAGCGGATAGTAAGATATTACATGATGCTATTAATAGGCGAACGGTCAAAGGTTCCGGATTGGTAAGTCATTTTGTTATAATATTATATAACTCCTAAAATCAAACCACACACTAATGAAAAGTACATTTATCCGGGTTTTTTAACAACATTTCAGGTACATACTACCTATGTGATTGTGGGTATACCAACATACTTTTCTAAAGACTTATGAGGTGTTAGATATCATCTTGATGAATGAGGTCTTTGGGTCAAATACACCTCAAAAACTTTAGAGAGATATTCAACATAATAAATGCCAAAGCATGAAACATAATTTAACGACCGTTCATGATTTGGAAGGCATGATGGGCCATTCTAAGAAGTAACATTTTTACCAGAATTAAGACACAAAATCGCATTATTATGGCATGTTTCTTAGTCCATAACTTTATATAAACCACAATGATTGTTGATCCATTGGAAGATGAAGTCTATGAATATGTTGTTGACCATGCAAACAACCGCGAGTTTGAATTCATTTATGTAGTCAAGTCTTTGCAAATATGGACCGATTGGTGAGATGATCTTGTAATGTTCATGTATAATGAATGGAGGGCAGCGCTTGAAATAGGAATTTAAATAGATATACCATTTAATAATGTTTCGGTGTGTTATATTTGTATTAGTTTAACAATGTATGGTTATGTTTCCTAATTTGTACTACCTTACATTTGGCCTTGGAACACATTATCTAAAGTTGAGTATTTGTTTTTTGAAATTGTTGAAAATTACTTCTTTTGATAGTAATTGTTTGACATTATAACATTTGCTAGATGTATTATTTGTTGTGTATAGATATAAAAATGTCCTTTCTCGTAACTTTAATCATCTCAGGGACTAATAGAATCATCAAGTAGTGTATTGAGGACTTGATCCGTATGTAAAAACACACATATTAGGCGTAGGCTGGACAACGAAGAAGAGTATGTCCTATGCACACATCAAGAAAGAGATAACTATTTTTTACCCTCCAAACTTTGCTCGTATTTACACTTTGCCTCCTAGACTTTGTTTTGGTTCACTATGCCTCCCTGGACTATGAATATTTTCACGCTTTCCTATCTATTGACAATTTTGCCCCTATAGTTTTGTAAATAACTTTAAATACTTTCGTAAATCCATCTAAGCTCAATTTGTTGCATCGACCCTTGAGAATTTATAAAATTATCATATAATCTAATCAAGTATATTTTTACTCCAAAATAATATGTTCTCGGATTAATCTATGCATGAGAACCAAACTAGTCTTTTGATTTTAAGATTGGATATAGTCCATTACGACCACATCAAAGGCCAAATATGCTTCCATAAAATTAATAAATCCCTTAAAATTCATACCTTATTTGGCCAGAAACAACACGGGTGAGATGGCTAGCAACACCACCAATCGAAAAATTACTACCACTAGACTGCTTGACAAACAGTTCACACTGTTCAACTTCAACCAACGGGGAAGATGATCTACAAGTTATTCGACTTCTTCAAAGAATCGCAAAGACAAAGATTGGGTTCATTTCCTACTCTAGGCGTATAAAGTATTTCTTAAACGGGATGAATTAATAGAACATTATGAACACATGTTGAAGCATAAAGCCTTTTTTTATTAAGAACTTATAGAAATATTCATTATATTAGTAATCTCCTTTAGAGGAGAATATTTGTTTAGCCTCTCTATATATGAGGCTTGCTCTTGAAAATACATAAACTTAAAACTAAACACTTCGCTAATACAAATTTTCACTCGAATTTATTATAAGAAAACTAAGGAAATGTTCGATGTCCTCGGCCTTCCTTCAACTCTTGCCTTTTATAGAGATAAGTCCGGACTTCGGATCTTGTTCAAATGTAAGACGCCATCCGCTTATGTCATACTTCCTCGAAGTTATCGCTTTCGCCACCTATTTTCTTTTTTTCTTTCCGACTGACCCATGTGATGGTTGTCGGGAATCTTTTAAAATTTGGTTTGCGTGATCCCGGAGGATAACGCGTCTTGTGAGTTGGGCCCTTGTCCTTTCAAATGCATGGTCTTGTCCGGGTTCGGGTTTGGGTGAATTCTTACCCAAACTCGGGTTTTTCTGCTCGGGCATGCTTGACAGATTCAAATTAATCCACGCGGCCAACATGCGCCATGTTACATAATTTTCGGTAAGTTACTTTGCTAGCCGGAATCCTGTTCTCCCAGAGAATTCTTTTCTTTGTCTCAAAATGTTCCTCTGCAAAACCTATTATTGATCCTGTCATCGAATTCAGAAGGAAAGATCCATTTCTTTGAATTCTGAAAAACTTGAATGGATATTTGACTTTGTCCATTTCAATTAGACAAACCCAAAGACCCCATGCTCGTCGTGTAGAAGCTTTCTTCTCCTCTTAAATTTCTCCTACTAACAATGGTACTTCTTCCGGTGAGGCTGCCTTCGTGTATTTTAAAGCATTTCCATCCGGTTTTCTTAGCTTGATGAAATGAAAAGCTTCATTAAAGCCTTTCTTTGCTGGTTCGAGAGCTGCACTGATAAAATACAGTTCCATAATATCTCCTCTGGCCAAATGTGAATTATTGGCCCAAGTCTCGTAAACTGCTTCCCCAATCCATTTTGGTAATTTTGAAATTTCTGGGAATCCGGGTGATACATATAAATTGATGTTAAAGCTCCAAAAGTATACCATTCTTGCACTTCATTTGGATGACTTCCTGGTTTCATCCAAACTCTGGTATACTTGCCTGAGATATCAACCATTGTTTTTTCTGGGTTAATATCTCTTCTTGTGACCAGTTTCTCCCATTGTCGTTGATAAACCTGCATTGGAGAAATCTTAATCTCGTCAGTTTGAACCTTAGATTTTCCTTTCTGTGGCCTAAGATTCAATTCTCCCTCTTTAACCCCAGAGGTGCTGGGTTGACTTGAAGACTCAGGTTGTGATATCGGAGCTTCAACAAGTTCGATTTGTACACCCTCGGGGATGCATCATCCGCAACACTTATGATTATGGTACTTGAATCCATAACCTCTGGGTTAGAGCCCCGTTCTCTATTCGCCCCTTTTTACACCGTGGGAGATGCGGCCTGGAGGAGAGGCCCTTGCAGCGCTAAGAACAATTGTCCTTGAGCAAACTGGCATGCTCGTATTTGACAAGAAATGGATTTCTGGTCAGTCTGTTGAAGTCGCCCAGCAAGAATCGATTGAGACATAACGCCCCAAAATCTCGTTCTAGACTCTCCGGTTTTCCCCGAGATGTCTTACTCGTTTAAGGACTCATCAAGAACGCCCTTCCATCTCGTGTCAAAAACTGCAAGAACATTTTCATGAGATTTTATAATAACAATATCATAATCATAATATTGACATTCACTTGCCATCTAAGTAAGCTAGCCTTTTTCGGGTTTTGATTCAATTTGTTTTTCGTAAAAGTCTTGACACTTGAATTATCAATTTTCAAAGTAAACTTTTAGCCAAAGAAAATAGAGGCCATTTTTTGAAAGCCTTCTTTGACCGCAAAGAATTCTTTCTCGCTTATATGCCATCGATTTGCTTCACTGCAATAAAA
This sequence comes from Rehmannia glutinosa, assembly GCA_016081115.2. Classification (NCBI taxonomy): domain Eukaryota; kingdom Viridiplantae; phylum Streptophyta; class Magnoliopsida; order Lamiales; family Orobanchaceae; genus Rehmannia; species Rehmannia glutinosa. The sequence continues at coordinate 302,887 of JABTTQ020002459.1, forward strand.
AAGAACGCCGCAATATATGCATGGCACTTTCGCCGTTTGGTGTAGCTTGTAAGAACGCCACCAATAGTCGCCGGCATCCGTATATAGAACCAGTTCATCTTCATCTTGTGGAATTGCAAGTTTTGAAAGTTTTTACAAACTTCTTTAAGTTGCTTTATTCCTTCCGATGTTCATCTTCCCATTTGAATGTAGATCTTTTTTTTGAGCAACGGGCTAAACACCTTCTTGTAGTTTGCTAGATTGTTTATGAACATTCCAGCAAAATTAACAACTCTAAGAAAACTTTGAAGTTTCTTGTCTTTCAATGTATCTCAAAATCCTTGTATCTTTTCTACAATATGACTTTGTAGAATGATTCCAGACACGATTTCAATTCCGAGGAATTCAATCACCTCAGTAGCAACCACCGCTTCTCTTTCTCAAAGCACTAATCCTTCCTTATGACAAACATCTGAAAATATTTCCAAGTGTTTGAGATGCTCCTTCATGTTCTTTGATGCGATTAGAATGTCATCAATATATACGAACATGAAACTGAAATAATCATTGAAGAGATTATCCATCTTTCTTTGGTATATCTGGTGTGCGTTAGCCAATCCCATAGGCATTATGTTTCAAATATAATGCCTTTGTGGTGTGGAGAAAGCTGTGAACTTCTTACTTTCTTCATCCATCTTAATCTGGTAAAATCCAGACTTGCAATCGAACTTTGAGAATATCTTGGCACCTTTGATACAGTTCACCAAATGTTCTCTGCTTGGGATATAGTATCCATCAAACTCCAAAATGTTATTAATCCCCTTGTAATTAATAACAAGTGTTGGCTTTTCTCTTTTGATTTCTCCATGGTTTCTGACTAAGAATCCTAGACTGCTGTATGGAGAAACTCTTGGTGAAATCAACTTATGGTCAAGATGTTCCTTAAGTATTTTCTGCATATCCTCACGATCCTCCTGGTTCATAAGGATTGGTTTGAATCTCACGAACTCGTACTCTTTTCCTGGTTTAACTTTTAGGGAAGCCTTGAGCTCCTTCTTATTCCGCCATGCCAAAGGATTTTCATTATAATTCTTTGGATCTTTTTCTTGATATCCTCGATGATACTTGTTCTTCGATGGTAACGCTACTGCGGATTCTTCATTAGGCTCATCATTAATTCAACAATATTTTCCGGAGGTACTCGTTTTTCTTTGTATTCTAAATGAATACAAGTCATTATCTCATCGCTTTATATCTTTTTGCTTCTAACCATATTGTCGAAAGGATAATAATGCATCACCAAATCTTCTTTTATCCGCCATTTTTTGGATTTCGATGTTTGGCTTCATCACCACGCTTTGCCGCGAAAATTGATAGGCATTTTTCTCGTAAAATGCTTCCAAGTAGTCTTTTGACAAGAATCTTATGATCACATAATGTTGTCAAAATAAGTCTTATTTTTCATTTTCCTCGTAAATCGCTTAAATGTTTGTAGAAAATTGTTTTCTAGCAAAACATCTCGCCATCACCACGCCCCGTCCCGATCATGACGCTTGTTTAATTCTCAATCAATGATAAGAATCCTTTGAGAAATATCTTCCAATAGAAACCTTTTATCTTCCGCAATAGACCAATCAATATAGTCGCTTAAATATTACGCTGTATTCGCATATAATATTCGATGTAAAATGTATATGGAGAACGGGCTAGTGGTCATCCGATTCGTATCTTTTATCACCATCGTGAACTCCATTCTTCTTGTAATAGCAATACGTAACTGGAACGAAGTATG